>OLKM01001892.1:0-32500 GCA_900291075.1 Melanogrammus aeglefinus
GCTCTCTCATCCTCCTCTAGAAGTCGACATGAACCCTTCTGTTTCTTCCTCTTACCTTCTTCAGAAGTCAGTGGTAGCCTCTGTCTCATCATCTTCTCTAGAGGCTGCGTAGACCTCGTCTCATAGTCTCCATCGTCTCCTAGATGTCGAAGTATAGCTGCTTTGTTTCTCTCTCACCTTTATATAAGTCTAGTGTATCTACCCCTCTTTATAACCTGTGCCCTTGATGGAGCCTCCATAGCTGCCTCTCTCTAGATTGTACTCTGCTTCTCTTTTCTGATTCTAATCCCCATACATTCGTGCTTCTTTTAGAATGTATTCTTGCTTTTCTCAGTAACACGGTCGTCTGTCTGTATCCACTCGCAGGAGTGCACATTCGGGAAATATGTTGGAACTGGAGTGCTATTATTATGGAACAAGATTAGTAAAGTTAATTATGACGTTTTCCTTTATCCAAAACCAACATTTAGAGTGTGTGGGTGTGTGTGCATTGGCGCGGCTGTGTCTTTTCTTACTGAGGACAGGAAGACACTTGTCGACCTTAAGACACACAACGCCATTCTCTCTAGAGGCACTCCCAGTCGGTTCTCTGCTGGCTTGTGTATTGCCACGGAACGAAGGTCCTGGTTCGTGTTCCTCCTGTCGCATTGCTAGCATGACCTGGGGGTTGTGAGTTATGAGACCGCCTCCTTTATCATACACACATTGCAAGCTGACAAAGACACTGAACCTGCAATGTGTTTTGCAGCCCAATATAGAATTTTTTTTTTAACCTAAAAATGAAAGGCATTCACGTATTCACTCACATGTTTCTCATTTATCATAGCTTATACACAAGATAGTAATAAAATTCTGGATTTGAGATTTAGGGGAGAGACTGGGCCATACCTCCGGAGTCTGACAGTCAAGAGGAATAGTTGAAAGTACGATAGTGAAAACTGTGTCCGTGAAATTCACCCTTTGTTCTGCTACTGTAATTATCCCGTGGCCTCATTTGCTATGACTTCGCAGTGCCCAGTTGTTCCCACTCATTGTAGAATAGCCTGTCAGTTCTCTGTCCTGGCTGTCTGTCTGCTTTGAGCAATCGTAAATTAGACTCTACGCATTGTAGTATACAATCTCTATGATATACATGTAATATATTTGTTGGGTAGAAGTATATTTCACACCTAGTATGTTGTGATTTGGAGCAAGGAAAACACGCAATGTCACCTAGACAATTAGAACACAACCTAGCTATAGTTGTACAGCATAGCAATATACATATTTCAGAGCGGTGCTAACACAGTATATGAGCATGTGTACTCAAGTATATCACAGGTACGGTGGACTGTGTATGTAGTGTGTCACATGTTCTGTTTCTGACAATCAGACAGGGCAATGCTCGGACGAGATAGCAAGATTGTTCTGACTGTGGTTTATCATTAAAGCGCCGGTCTGAATCTGGCATTCATTGTTTATTTCTGTGTTACATGTTTCTGCAGTGTCATAGCCCTCTTACACTCAAGGCATCATCAGGAGGTACCGGAATAACACACACAAATACAACAGTTATCTTGACCATCCATGGTAACCGAGGAAACGGTGTCCCCGTGGCAGACAGTCTTCTGTACATGTCCATTTAGCAGAGCAACATGTGTTGTCGCCTAAAGCAGCTCCTGCACATGAGCGGGTCTCGTTCCGTGCCCCCGGCAACAGGGATGCTGTACTTGTGTTGGGGCGGAGATTAGGCAGATTAACCGCTCTGTCTTCTGGCTGCTGCCTTGCGCTGGCGCATTGATAGACTCCAGGCTAGCTGGCCTGGTGCCAGGACAGAGAGAGAAAGGGCTAGAGACATTTCCAATTGAAACTAAATAGTATGTATCTTGAAACTCGGAGGTTGGAAAGGCTGATCGTCCACTATTGTCTGGTGATAGGCTAGCGTAATAGAAACGGTAAACAGCATTAATCGACTATGTTGAATATATTCAGATGGATACACTTACCAGATGATGTGCTCTCGCTGCACGGCTTGCGGTGACAATGCGCTTCTGTTATGTGATGCTAAGGACCGCTCTTTTTGTTTTAAGTGTTTAGTGAGGACCATCTTGGTGATTAGTGGTTGCTGACTTCATGTTCATTTGGCTGACAGCCTTCCCAGCAACAAGGTAACAAGGCATTCCCTGAGGGATATAAGCACAGTGTACTGCGTGGTTTTGAGACACGTAGAGGCTTCTTCACATGGACGCGCTATGGTCTGTAGTGCCTCACAATAAGTGATTCAAACATGAATACTCACCACCGAAAAAAAAGTTTTGAATCGCACGCAAACATAAAGTTCAACAAATAAGCAAACTGCTCAAGGACTTCATTATTGAAACATAGATAGAGAATTCTTTTCTCTTTTTTTTATGGGCCAATATGTTTCTGAACAGATGGTCTCTGCAGCCTGCGGTGGAAGATATGTTGGGTTTCTGGTGTCAGTGGGGCCCTTGTCCAAAACTGGTAGAGCCTGAACAGAAGTGTGTGTGTGTGTGTGTGTTGTGTGTGTGTGTGTGTGTGTGTGTGTGTGTGTGTGTGTGTGTGTGTGTGTGTGTGTGTGTGTGTGTGTGTGTGTGTGTGTGTGTGTGTGTGTGTGTACAGACAGATGTGCAGTATATATTGGCATTCCCTACCTCTTGTCTCCATTTTAAAACTAAAGCAACAACAATACAAAACACTAAGGGCATCTAGACTCCTCGTTCCCAGTTTGTATAGAAAACAATAAATCCATTGTATAGACTTCTTCTCTTCCCTCTCTCTTCTTTCTCTTTCTCTCTCGCGCTCCCCCCACTCTGTCTCCCCCCTCTGTGTTTATCTGTGGTGTCAGTGTCGCGCTCCCGTCTCTCCCCAATGTGTTTCGTCTGCTGACCCAGACAACCGGGGCCGGCTCAGCGCCAGAGAAGTTTGCCGGGTTAGATCTTAAAGTGCCAAGGTCCAGCACAGGGAGTGTTCAGAGGCCCCAGACTCAGACACACACACACACACACACATCAGACCCGGGATCTCTCCAGACACCATTCAGCTCACATGAGATGGCCCAGGGTGCTCACGATGCATTATAGAATCTGTCAGGAGGCTTAAGTGCGTCTCCTGATTTATATCCGCCGTTGAACCAACAGAGCCCGAATGCTGCCATAGATAGAGACGAGGAGCGACTGGGCTGATTGTATTAGATCTGATTGGCTGGCTGATTATTTGAACTATGTGGCTGGACTGGCTGGTTGACTGACTGATTGATTGAGGACACAAAGCGCCCGATCAGAGACGCGGAACAGAAATTATTACGGAAAAAAGAGAAAAATAGCTAACAAGGAAGTTAGCCTTTGTGTTAAGGTGAAAGGATCCACGTGCTCGGAGGAAAGAGAAAATAGTGAGTAGATGTTTCCCCATCTAGTTCCTCATCACCACATTACTGTGATTATCTTCATCCGAACGAGAGAGGGAGAGAAGGTAACCATTTTATGTACAGCCGAGTGCATCCACTTTAGAGTCTAGACCCATCACAGTGCCTCTTCATAAAAAAAAAGTCACATAAAAAAAAAACTCTCTCCTACCATTCACGAGGAAAGTGATTGAATTCCCTCATCTTACATTACCGCCATTGCTCGTAGTAACGGCGCGTCCGGAATGAAGCCCTCTCTCCCTGCGTTTCTACCCAGTGTAGACCGGGCTGATTTACAGTGTTGTATTATTAATCAGTGGTCTCTGTGTGATTTGCAGCAATTGAAGCACTTATTCCATCGTGCCACCCACCCGAAACCACCCCCCCCCCATACGGCTGTAATGACTCTCTCCTAATGACTTTTGAGCAGGTCGACAGAAAGACACGTTGAGCAATCTTATTGATGGGCTTTGGCTTGGCGGCATACGAGGTTGAGCGGTGGCTGGGGTGGGGGGGGGGGTAGGGGGACAAGAAGACGTGCAACTCATGCACACACAGAGACACAGACACACACAGACCGACAGAAGGACAGATACAGACAGAAACATACAGACAGGCAGAAGGACAGACAGAGAGAAACAGACAGAAACGACAAAACACACCACACAACACACCAGAAACAGAGAGAGAAACACACACACAACACACACACACACACACACACACACACACACACACACCAACACACACACCACACACACACACACGAGAAACAGAGACACAAACACACACCACACACACACACACCAACCACAACACACCACACACAACACCACCACACACACAAAAAACAGAGAGAAACACACAGACAGACAGACAGACAGACAGACAGACACACAGGACAGACAGACACACAGACAGACACAGACGACAGACAGACAGACAGACAGACACGACAGACAGACAGATCAGCCGGCACACGCACATGTGTGGCCGTCCTTGTTCTGAACTCAATTTTCCCTCTGGTTCCTGCTCTCTGTGGTGAGGGTACCCTGTGTGGGTTGTTTTCCTTTCCTCCCACTGGTCTGTACTCTCATCCCTCCCCCCTGAAAACAAAGAAATTAAATCAAACGGTAATAATCTCCCTTGCGCCTTGGCAACCTTCCAAGCCTTCCAACAGAAAAAAGGATTGCTCAAAAATGCTTCCACAGAAGATAACGACTGCCCGGCTAAAACGACCACATTGGCTTGTTTTATTATTGGCTGTGGCTTTGTTTAAAGTATCAGCCAAAGCGGTGAAGAGCTTTTTTGGTTATTGTATGGGATAAAGAATACAGCATTAAGGTTGTCACAACATTTATTTAAAGTTCTTTGGATTGAAGTAAATACATTTTTGCAGGATGAAAAAAATAGTAGGGTACGCAACTGTCTTAAGGGTAAGGACGGCTAGTAGCTAACTGCTTGATGTTCACACACAAAACATGACGCGTTATTCATAAATCCAGTATGTTCCCTAGGATTGAGGTCGTAGCAGCTGTACAAAAGTACTACTAAAGTACATATACCAATACATTTGTACACAAGGGAAAATTGCCATCTGGTTTCCATATCAGATACCCAAAATTTAAGTAAATACACTTTTGTTGAACGTAATAACAAACACAATATATATACATATTTAAACAATTATTTAAACATAATTGGAACATAATAACAAAACTAAATGTAAATCTTTTAAACTAAACAATAGAATAAATATTAAATCTATCTAAAACAAAGCCTCAGTCGTGGGCCAGTTGGCGCCCTGCCGGAGAGCATTTAATTCTTCGAGGGCTCTGAGGAACAATCTCTAAAGCGCCCCAAAAGGGAAACGCCCTCATTGGGGGGGGGGGGGCCGGTGATACTCAAGCGCATACAACTGGCCAGGTTTGACCATGTAACCGGTTCATCAGGTCAGTCTTCACCTGTAGACATAAAAAATAACAAATCAACAGACGAGTGGATGTGGGACCCATCATGGGGGAGGGGGGGGGTGGTTTTGAAATTAATTCAAATTAGTTTCGATTTTTTTCTCAAGTATCCTAAACTAGTCATTGTAAAAAAAATATATAAATAGTATGTTTACTATACATGCAATTCATCGGCAACACATCACAACTATTAACCACAGATGTCAACAGATTTTTATCAAATCACCGACAAAAAGCCTGTCTCCCCTCCCCAGCTTGCTCTTGCAGCCGGCTTCGCTCTTCATTTCAATTGGCTTTGTATTTTCCGTAATTCACCCTTTCTCCCTCCTCTCCCCGTCCTCAAATCGGGATTCAAATTGACTTCTTAATTGGATAATTAAGGAGGTGTCCAGAGTCAAGGGAGGGAGAACACGGCACACACGCGTGCACGCGCGCAGGCGCACACTGCAGAGGGATTTACTGTAGCTCGCAACCTCCGCTGCGTTGTTAAATGTCTTATGTTGTAGCGTCGTATCCTAGCTATCTGTGTTGTGTACCGGGAATGGGGTTAACCTAGCAATTGTAAGCGGCTTGGCACTTGTTTCCTATGATCATCTTTACTGTACCGACAGGCGATATATGTTTGTCTTTGCTCTGCGGACAAATGTTATTTTAGGGTAAGTCGCTTTAGATACATAAGTGGTCTGCTAAATGCCCTGAATGTAATTGTAATTGATAAATGTTTCCAGGACATAATTTAATAATCAGACCATGGCCTCGGTATCTGGTGTTTACGACACACAGGCAGCACACAGGCTATCTATAGGTGTAAATAGACAAAACCCACTGGTCCTATTAGAAGTGGCCCATGTGGGTTTTTCCACAGCTACTAATCACATACATTCAAGAATGTTGTTTCACTTCAACCTAACTTCAAACGTTCACATGATTTCCATGTGCTGCGTGTCTGTGTGCTGGCATGGTGTTCATGGTTACAAAATATCTGTTTTTTAACATTGGTTTTCCACCTGCTTTTGAAAAATGACCACTCCCGAGGAGTGGGCTGGGGGTGGGAGGTGTGTGTGTGTGTTGAGCTGTGTGTTGTGTGTGTGTGTGTGTGTGTGTGTGTGGTGTGTGGTGTGTGTGTGTGTGTGTGTGTGACGTGTCTGTTGTGTGTGTGTGTGTGTGTGTGTGTGTGTGTGTGTGTGGGCAGGGAGAGAGGGCAGGGAGACGAGAACCATGGATGAACACTGCAGAACATTCACAACAAAGAGTTTTGTCAGGACATGTGGGTTCATTAAAAGGTCAAACCGCAAGGAAAACGACCAAAGGATAAGTTTGGTCGCCATTATATTAGCTTTTTATTTTATGCAGACGTGTTCTGTAGCTCTTTGGTCTAAATGCTGTCTGTGGTTGGATCCCCCACCCCCACTAAAACCCAGGGCTTCTCTACACACACATTCCTGGTTTGATTCTTCTGCATTTCTGGCTCAGGGCCGTAGCGCCACAACAGTGCTGCACAGCCACACACAGTTATTGTGTCATGAAGATCCTTGCTATGCTAAGACTCGATGAATCATGCTGTGGTACGCATGCAAATACACAGTGGAATTGCTAACGCGTTCATTTTAAAGCCAAAGTATTTATGTTATTTGACCAAAATAAACTAAAGTTGGGAATTTTAAAAGCTCTATTTGGTAAAGGCAACATGAAATACCAGCTTTTGTCTCTTTTGCATAGAGAAGAGGTTGGGCGTTATGTAGCGAGGCACTCACTAACACAGACTTTCTATATTTCCTGCCTAAATACTCCCAGAGGGCAGTTGGTGTAAAAGAGAATCACACACACAACACAACACACACACACACACACACACAACACACACACACACACACACACACACACACACACACACACACACACACACACACCACACACATTCACACACACACACACACACAGGCACACAACACACACGCAGACTGTGGGTGGGTTATAGGTCAGACTAGCCCTAGACACTGAGCTCTTTCTTACTTGCTTGCTTTCATTCCTAGTGTAGCAAACATAATAATTAGCCATATTTAATTTTAAGTGAATGGGCATGGGGAAATAGAATCTTGACCCTTAAATGTGGGCGCGAATGAAAACGAAGATGCAGAAAATATTGCTGTTTTGGTGTGTGTGTGTGTGTGTGTGTGTGTGTGTGGTTGTGTGTGTGTGTGTGTGTGATGTGTGTGTGTGTGTGTGTGTGTGTGTGTGTGTGTGTGTTGTGTGTGTGTGTGTGTGTGTGGTGTTTGTTTTTGTGCTGCTGGATGAGAGAATGCGTAGGTGTCATTACGCTGAAAATATGGCCTGAGTCAGCTCGAACATAAACCCCGCCCCGCGTTCTCTGAGGAACGGCATTCTTGAGCGAGTAGCGTTGGGAGGAGAAGACCTCCATAACGTCTTGTCTGACATTTGGAGATTTCCACGTCTTGCGCTGCACACTGGCTTCCTGTGACTCACCCCTCTATTCTCTCACTCCCCCACGCCTTTCAAGTTTCCTTCCTAGCCTGTCATCTAATCCGGCTAAGACTGTTTTACTAGAACCGCAAAATACAGGCTGGTCCTTGACACGACTTATGACGAATGTTTTGGTGGGTGTTTGGTTTTCCCGAAGAAAAGGAAGACAGAAAGGTTGAAGTCTGAATGCTGGAGGATGTGTGGGAATCTGGGAATGTTTTCTCTGCATGTGGAAAACAACCATGTTCTCTGAATACCGTTCCCTCAGTCCCACAGCATTCGATCTTTGAACGTTTTATTTTCCTTAAAATGATTCTAAAACACAAACTGTATAATCCTAAACTTTGACTAAAACGTACAGGTTAAATATGCAAGAATAGCTCCAGTCTTAAATTTAGAAAAGAGGCCACATTTCTCCCCCCCCCCCTCCCTCTCCCTACTCTCAGCACACACACTGTCCACCCTCAAAGAGGGATGCTCCACCTAGATCTCTCTAGATCTCTTAAAGTTAGTTTGACGGGTCTCAAAAAAAGATAAGATGGCTTCCCGTTTTGCAATATTTCTGTTATTTGATTTGGCGTGTTCCAATAAACAATAAAAAAAAAGATTAGCTTAAAACTATCGATTTTCCTCAATCCGGTTTATTCTTCAATGTATGAATAACACTCCTTCCCTCTCCCCCCCACCCCCCAGACGGCCCCCCGAGCTATGGCTACGACGTGGACCGCGCGGAGGAGCAGCGGCGGTACCACGACATCCTGCCCTACATCGACGACTCGCCCTCCTCCTCGCCGCACCTCAGCTCCAAGAGCCGCAGCAGCCGGGACACGCTCTCCTCGGGCTCCCTGGAGTCCTCCAAGTCGGTGAGGGTCCTTCAGACAGGGGGTCCCACCACCTCCTGCTTCAGACAGGGGGTCCCACCACCTCCTGCTTCAGACAGGGGGTCACACCACCTCCTGCTTCAGACAGGGGGTACACCACCTCCTGCTTTAGACAGGGGGTTACACCACCTCCTGCTTTAGATAGTACACCACCTCCTGCTTTAGATCGTCTACCAACTCAATCTTTGGATAGGATCGTACACCGACTTCTGCTTTAGATAGTACACAACCTCCATCTTCAGATAGGATTGTACACCACCTTCTGCTTTAGATAGTACCCCACCTTCTGCTTTAGATAGTACACCACCTTCTGCTTTAGATAGTACACCACCTTCTGCTTTAGATAGTACACCACCTCCAGCTTGGAACCCAACTCCCAGATGTTGATGGTGAGGGGCCTATGGTGGTAGTAGGGTCTGTTGAAGATCCTAAAACCCATTATGTCTACACCCGCCATTTGTCCAACAGCTTTGTGCTGAGAGTGTTTACATTCACTGTCATGGGAATCTTTACGTCAGCTCCCCTGTACTTGTGACTCCCTACTTTATGCCACAACCATGCTCAGAGAGCATTCCCACATGATGACAGATCTCAGCTTTGACTTTGTTAAGCTGCATGTGAGCGGGGTAACCGTCTCTCTGAGCTCCACCACAGGCACCATCCACTCAGGGAAGTGGGCCCTTTGAACAGGGTTAAAACGTTTATTACATTTTGTATTTATTTAATACATATTTTGTAGAAATTTCCACAACCTCAAATTGATCAATCATATAAAATAGTACTGCTGGCTACAATAATAATAACAATATCTAGCATTTCACTGCGGAAACAGTTTCCATGGTTTCCGACATCTGGCGTTCCTCAACGGTTTCCATGGTGAGGTTTAACACATGCCACCTGCAGGCTGCCTTAAGCAGACATCAGCAACATCCAGCCTCCTCCCCCCCCCCCCCCACCCATCACAAGCTCCAGTCCTCAGTGACACTGAGTTTCATTTATTAATTACGTTATATTTGTTTGAGAGAGGACTTATGAAGGAGTTATGAAACACTAGGCTAACTGCCTGAGATGCTCGCTTCCAAATGACTATATAGGTGTCAACTCAATACATATAATGCCCCACTGTGGCATAATATAATATATAATATGTGGCCGTATAACACACAATACTGGGACACACACACACACACACACACACACACACACACACACACACACACACACACACACACACACACACACACACACACACACACACACACACACACACACACACACACACAGAGAGCCAGATATGCTCTGTGGGAAATGACTGCCGTCTTTGAGTCGCCCTCAGTTCCTCCTTGACCCATCCTCATCTCATCCTCATCGCGATGAGTCAGAGCCCTGAAGAGCACTGATTGGCTGAACGGCAGCCAATGTCAGCAGCTGTGTGACGTCATCGACATGAGTCATCACCGCTGATGATGAGGAGGAGGAGGACGATGATGTCATTTTCCCGAATGCTCAGCTTCTTCAGCTTTGCTCCGACTGATCCCCTCTCGCTCTCACCAACACGGCCTCACTTATGTTCTAATTAACGTGCAAATTAGCCGCACCGTGACCACAAGATTGGCCGCTTATATCCGTCGCAAAAAAGATTGCCTGACTGTGGATCTGTTACGGCCGTTGGTCAAGACTGCTTGACACAATTTCTTTATTTGTCAATCTCAAAGTGTAGCCACGCGCTCCATTGGAGCGCGTGGCTTTTCCAAGCGCTCGTGCATAACACGAAGATACAAATAGATAGACAAAGAGAAGTCGCACCCCTTCTGTCTTCCCTCCTCTGTCGAGATGTCGGTCTGCTCTGCTCCTCCCCTGCGCTTTAACGCGCCGGCTGCAGCCCCTCTTCATTACCAGACGCTGAGAGACGGAGCCACCCCAAGGGCTCACATGCAGCGCCCTTATGCAGCGCGTCTGCATATTTAATGATGGAGGGGGGTGGGGGTGGGGGGGTGGGATGCCTTCACAAGGCAGCAGCTTCTTCCTTCAAAATAAAAGTGGGGGGAGCCGAGATGCAGCCTCATGACACGTCAACACGTTCCCCCCAGAATAGGGTTAGGGTCCCATCATTGATTTTCTGACATCACTCTGGTCCAGCTAGAGCTGCGTTGGTTAAAGGTTGAACGAGGGGATCACTGTTCTAACAACTGTCGTCCACGTTTCTCTTAAAGGCCCGATGTAAGTTAGGCAGCATTATTTGGTGACTCATAAAACCCCCCAAAAAAATCGAACCACCTGTTTGCTTAGTGATACCTAGAAGTAGGCCTACTCTCATGCTATTGAAGTCCTGTGGCTTGCGAAACATTTAGACTGAATCTCGTGACCTAGTCAGACTCGGACAGATGAGTGGATCTGAAAGCCACTGACGTCTAAGCAGCAATCGTACCCGATACTGTAGTTTTTGGCCTTTTTCCATTATCAAAGTAACACTGCCAATAAACTATTTGTTCATAAAAAATGTGATTCTGCAGCAGGTTTTCTCGACCGGCTCTGATTCAGAGGCCAGATTCACATCTAGCTCTGTGAATTGAATTGCATTTATTCTTCCTCTTAATCTTTGTTCAGAAAATTCAGAAACCATAACGATTATCAGAAGCTTGAAACTAGATATTCGGGTCAGCCCTGGCTCGGACATATTCTTGGCCGTACACGCACAGTCAGCAGGCAGAGAGATCAGATGAGATCCGTCTGGATCTAGCGTTGAGCATCAAGGCCAGATCAGTGTTGATGGGATTCTCCTTCCTCAGGAGAGCAGTGTTTAGAGTGTTTCTCCGTGCTGTTTTGTTCAAGTCTCTTTCTGTGTGGAGCCTCCAGGCACTGTGCTTCGCCATCGCTCCAGCGGACTGAACACTGTTTGTATCGATCTCTTTGTGAACATAATCTTCCGTGTAGACACGGGAAGAAAAAAAAGAAGGAATATCACATTTCCCTCGAATTGGATTACCACTGCTGTTACTGTAAGCAGCTCTGCATTGAGTTCAGGAGGACATGGTTTTATGTGTGGTCAGAAATACTCTATTTTTACATAGGATGTACACAAATGACACCACAAACACACATGCACACACACACACCACAGGCACCCATTTGGATGTGCATGTTCAGCAAACACTAAGAGTCCAGTATTTCAGTTTTTTACCGGTGTGATCTTAACACAGAGTGTCTCGTGAGTTGCCATGGCGATAAAAAAGTAATAGGCCGAGAGATGCAGGGGGAACCCTCAAGGTGAGAGGGAGGGAGGGAGGGACGGTCGGGGTCTTAAACACCATGAATAAACACTTTCCGTCTCCCTACCACAAGCCAATCACAGGGCTGCGCTTTACCTTTCATGTATTTCATTGCTCAGCCGTGGAGTACTACCACTAACAAATGGGGAGGGGGGGGCTATGTGTATTTATGCTATTGTGCTATTGTACTATTTGTGTGTGTGTGTGTGTGTGTGTGTGTGTGTGTGTGTGTGTGTGTGTGTGTGTGTGTGTGTGTGTGTGTGTGTGTGTGTGTGTGTGTGTGTGTGTGTGTGTGTGTGTGTTTTTATAAAGGGTGAATTGTTTTGCCTGGTTGTCTCTAATTATTCCATTTCTATAGAGACCAAATCCGCCTTGCAACACAAACTGCCACAAAGCGTGTGTATATTGCAGTACAAGACAAAACTCAGGGTTAAATAAGGTTTCTCATATACAATTTTAACCACATGAGCTCACACTGCTGGACAGCTACATGGGACGTTAACACAATGATGCATAAAACATGACGTCCATAGGCTGTTAATTTATTCAGAAGCATTCCTCTCTTACGTAAGACAAAGAGGCAGAGTTTGTGGTTTGCTCAAATACCGTCCTGTAGCTCTCCGGACGCTTATTCTTTTGTCTGGTTTTGATCATCAATAATGGAAGCCAAAGGCAACTGATGCTAGTGTTTCGCTTCCGCTATATGGATTGACCTGCCTGGCTTAAAGCCAGCCAAACCAGTCCCCTCAGCTGGGTAACCTGTTCGCAAACGCCAGCGTTAATGATTAATGGCCCGTCATTATGAAGTATTTCATCCTGAATACCATAGGGCATTTGAGGGGATGTTTTCTTATTATTACTTCCCATTATTCTACGCATGAATAATGTATTGTCACTCTGCCAGCTTGTTTGGGTTTGAACTAGGAACAAATTGTTCGGATTGACTTGATATAGGGGAACTTTATGTATTCTTCTTGAGCTCGCCTTTTTGAGACGTACCAGCCATACAATAATATACACCATCCACTATATACCAGAGGTATAGCAGTAGCTGCTTATCTTACCTTGAAGCTTTATGTACGTTCCATTCCTGCTATAGCCTTTTCAGGGTCTATATAAAGTATGGAATCGGGTTAATTAAGCTTCCTACTTAAGATACGTGCGTGTGGAGCCACAGAAACCTTATCTAACATTGTCCAACGCGCACATCCATTAAAGTACCACACACACACACACACACACACACACACACACACACACACACACACACACACACACACACACACACACACACACACACACACACACACACACACACACACACACACACACACACACACGCGCGCGCACATAGAGCTTACTCCCTTCTGGTTAGAGTCTTAAGCTGGAGAATTATTCATAAACTGCATAGCCTTTTGGATTTTTCTCTCTCATGTCTGTCAGCAGTGCGCTCACTGTCCAGAAGGCAACGTTCGATTACACAGGAGATTTCCTAGACTTTTTTTCCTGGAGGTATTTAGATGTGTACTTAGACTCCCCCTTGTTTCCCGGCTTCGACTTCTGCAAACTTGGCACGATGCTTCCACGCCTGAGGTCGGATACCTTCCCTCTTTCACTCTCTCGCAGTTTACACAATGCTATTTATATGTGCCCTATCAGATATTTATCGTGTGGGTAAATGCTGCGCCCTGCAAACGCTGCTTGTTTTGCACTACTGGGGAGTCCTTCATCTGTACTGTGTTGTTATTGTAGGGGCTGAAGAGAGTTTTAATGACGTCTAATGTGTCATTGAACCTTTTGAAATGGAGGAAAACACAGCCTCACTCCATTTGCAAAAACAAATAAGTCAAGACATACAGTATGACCAAATATGTGTTGACATACAACTTAAAATGATAAGCAAAATCTTGTGGTTTATTATCTTACTGAAAGGAATTGTAAGAGAACTGTTTTACTCCTTTAAATACAAATCTTCCGGGGGTTTTTTTTTTTAGCTTTGAGGAATAAACAGATGTTGAGGATTCAATTTAACGATATTGTATAACACCATTCTATCCTCTCTCTCTCGCTCTCTCGCTCTCTCTCTCAGGCGGAATGTGACCTTGAGAAGGGCCTGGAGATGAGGAAATGGGTCCTGTCTGGTATCCTGGCCAGCGAAGAAACATACCTCAGTCACCTGGAGGCCCTCCTTCTGGTGAGACCACAGCCTGTTTATCTCTTATTATTATTCCTTCTATTAAGTCCATTAGTGGCCCCACTGCGGTCACCACACCTCAGTTCCTGCTGGTCGGGTTCTCCTTGTGAACAGCTTTGGGGAATTACCCAATTGAATTCCTTACATAATACCCCGTTTGAACTTTACTTCAATGGTCCATGGAGGATAGGATAAAAGTTACTTTTTCGTCCCTACCTCCGTAATAGATCCCCTATCCTACCACTTCTCTTGCCCAGTATGTCCCCATACTCATAGCCCTGGTTCGATTGCCAAATCTCACACCAGTTCCTACTAGAAATAGGGAACAACAACATAAACTACTACATAAACTACAGCACAACTACTGTTTATTGTTTATTTGAGTCATCGGCTTTCCCCACTCTGAAATTGGTATTTAAATGTCAGGTCTGTGTGTAACCACGCTTTTCATCCGTCAATATTCTATCATGTCCCATAACATATAATTTCTTTATTATCACTGAGACCTTGTTAAGCCTGGAGGTCATTGTTCCCCTCATCAATACAGCCCCCCCCCCCCCTCCTTCTAATTTATCTTCCTTTAACCTGCCTAACCCAGCGAGGATAGGTGTTGGACATGATCATAAATGTTCTCCTATCTCGTCCCCCACTCTCTCCGCAGATTTTTACGAGTCTGATTAAGTCGTTTGATTTAACACCGTATTGGAATGGGGCCAGTCACTCTAAGAGTCTCACACTTCACTTAGTGTTTTCGCTGGCTCGAGCTCTCACTAACTGGAAATTAATGGATGTTTGTGTGTCTGACCACAAAGCTTTCCAAGGTTTTCAAAGCTCCCCTTCTGTGTCCTCTCAGTGAGTCCTATGATCCTATTAGATCCCAAGTTTATTTTAACTCTGAGTCTGCTGGTGCTTTCCGAGATGCCTACATAGCCCCTTAGCGATCCTGGGTCCATTGCACCCTGAAGGATCAGAATGCATCATAATACTGCACAGTGGTGGGTCAGCCCTACCCCATCTATCAGGAGATGCAGAAGAGCCAACACATGCTTTGTTCAAGTGTTCAAAGCATCACCAATAACAGTAAAAACTCCAGGTCCCTGTTTAATGTGACTCATTCAGTGGCCCCCTAAAAATCTCAGTTGTCATCACTGACAACCTTACTGATTTACTGTAACAGATTTCCTAAAGGCTTACTAGCGTAAACAATGACGTTTTCATGAACTACTACTGTACGTTTTTGAACAATATTATAATGTCAAAACTTCAAAGCAAACACATGGTCTGTCATTTGTGTTTTTTATGGCCAGCCCTTTATTTTTAAATGTGCAACTTGAACAAAAACTTCATCACAAGTTAACCCAAAGTAAACCTACAGCACACACAGGTAACCTCTTTGCTGCCTGTTCCCTCAGCCTATGAAGCCACTGAAGGCTGCGGCCACCACCTCCCAGCCGGTGCTGACGGTGGCCCAGATCGAGACCATTTTCTTCAAAGTGCCTGAACTCTACGAAATCCACAAGGAGTTCTACGACAGCCTGCTGCCCCGGGTTCAGCAGTGGAGCCACCACCAGAGGGTTGGGGACCTCTTTCAGAAACAGGTGTGTGTGTGTGTGTGTGTGTGTGTGTGTGTGTGTGTGTGTGTGTGTGTGTGTGTGTGTGTGTGTGTGTGTGTGTGTGTGTGTGTGTGTGTGTGTGTGTGTGTGTGTGTGTGTGTGTGTGTGTGTGTGTGTGTGTGTGTGTGTGTGAGTGAGTGAGTCTTCTAGCCAGCCTGGCAGCCATGACATGAGTTATTTTCCTGGTGTTCCGCAAGGATACGTCCTTGGTCTCCTTTTGTTCCCCATCTACATCCATCCATTTGGCTGCATTGAGGTTGACATGGACAGCACAGAGGATTCCTATCTTGCTCCCTTGGTGACCAGGAGATATAATTTATCTTGGCGGCCCTCCTGTTAAATTTTCCCAGCCTACAAGCTACCACCTCAAAAAAGACTTTTAGACAGTGAATATACCTCCTCAGCACCAGCTGCAGAGCCGTTATGCAATGCCTTTCATAATCTCCATGCCGTACTGCTGCAATGCAGTTTACATGGAAATAACCTTGTATGAATTAGTAGCTCCAGTGTGCCAGTGAGAAAGCCCTACATAGAACATTTTGGCAAGTACATTGTTTGATTTTTGCTGCATTTAGCTTTCGGATGACAAATATAACCCACCAAGATATTTATACTCCTGTCCTCTCGTAGTCCCCAGTAACGTAAAATGCCTGTAGTGTCTGTTCACAGGTAGGTTTTTAAAACTAAAATCACGACGGTGAGACTCCTGGTAGTGAATGTAGGAAAAGAACGCACCAGAGAAGGTACCTATTTTTATATTCTGCTCTTTTCTTATTTCGCCAAGCTTGTTTGTTCTGAATTGGGACCAAAACAGTCCAGTTAGTTCCTCTAGAGTTTTCCTTACAACATGAGGAGTTTCTATGGATCAACGATCTGCAGAGCAGCAGAGGACTACAAGCCGCACAGTACTGCACTACAGACAACATTGAACGTCCTCCCAAGCCGTCATACCTCTATGGAGTCTGTAGGCAGGGATAACTTTTAATGTCTAACAGTAGCGGGGTCCCCCCCATCACAATGCTAAAAACCCCAAACAAAAAACAGAGTTCTGAAGGTGAATACTAAACATGAACGTGTGCTGATGCACGTGTGCTGATGCAACGGTTACTCTCTTCAACTCACCAAATAGTTTGACGTTGTCTCTTGGATCTCGAATGCTTTTGTCCCACTCTAAATTAATTGTTCCACGGTTCCCTGCTGGAGAGCTAGACAGCCGGGCTGCTAGGCGCACTCTGACTGGTAGTGTATCCTCTGCTGGGAGTATATATATATATATATATATTATATATATATATATATATAATATATATATATATATATATATAATATATAATATATATATATATATACAGCCCAGGCAGCCTCAATTCCAACTGGTTTATTCCTCATCCTCACTATCATGCGGTCCTCGCTAGCTGCTATGGTAACCGCCTGCCTCCTGGGAGCATCTCCACGCCAACAGCGTGTTGTTTCCTTAGTCGCCCACTGACGCTTTTTTCCATTGTTGTTGTGTGTGTGTGTGTGTGTGTGTGGTTGTGTGTGTGTATGTATGTGTTTATGTGCGTCTCAGTTATGTAAGACTCATATCATCTCTGCCGTCCTGGCTTCAGTTACTCTGCAATTATTTTCACAAATCAGATTTAATCTCAAATCTGGCTGAACAGGGCGTTTCTCTTTCTTTCGCTTCATGTTTGTTTTTCGAACAATCACATTGCTCGATCGTGAATCTGTAAGGCTCATTTGGCTCATTTACAGCAAACACAAACTCGGCCAGACTTGAAAAACAGTAAAAGAAAGTGTTTGTAAAGCTTTCAAATCAACACCGGGCAGACTGACCAATGTAGAAATAAAGCTTCTAAAAGCTTTGTTTACTTGTGGGTTTTCCGTCAAATGTCTCCGGAAAGAAACAGCATTTTTTTTTTCAACTCTGCCTCGTCAGTTTTTGGTTTCCAGCCCAAACTCTGAACATAACATATCACAGTAGAACCGTTTGATCTGAGACAACCTCAATAAAGTCATTATTGTTAGTGAATGTGTGACCGCAGTATCATTGTAGTTGTGTTGGTGACCCTCTATAACGTTGTGTGTCCTCCCCGCTCTCTCTCGCCGTGTGCCAGGCCAGCCAGCTGGGGGTGTACCGCGCCTTCGTGGACAACTACGAGCTGGCCGTGGAGACCGCCGAGAAGTGCGGCCAGGCCAACACGCAGTTTGCTGAAATCTCTGAGGTGAGATGAAGGGTAATGTAACACTTGGGCCGCAGAGGAAGCTTTCACCTGACTTCTTGTTCCGTTAGGGGGGTGGGGGGGTGCTCTATATATATTTTTTCAATCATACGCAAGGTTTGTTTGTTTCTAATTTTGTCCTACATTTGTTAAGTGGTAGTCGCTATGGTTATGTAAGAACATGTAGATAGTGATGAGATGGGCGTACTAAGTGAAGTGTAGGACTACATTATTATATTATATTTTTATTTTTCATTTTTTAAACACCAAATCCAATACCAATTATAGTGCTGTTTGAGGACTGAACTGAATGATGAGCAAATTCCTGCTGCCAGTGGATACGATAGTATAATTGAACCAGGGCCTGTAGTTATCCTAGTAGAAGCTGCTGGGAAGCTGCTTTCAGCTGGGAATCTTGTTATTTTTTCCGGATATACCTGCAAAATTGTTGGCCTTGCACATTATTTGGATTGGATATTCGCGTCTGAGAGAGGGTTGTGTTTCTCGGACACTTATGTATAAATTACCTATACCGGTACATAAAAAAATCCTTTGAACATATCCCAAAGGCAGAATTAAATTTTGGGTCTTTTACTGTTGATATACTTTTATTTTACTCTTCCAACTGATATGCTTAGAATAGAGCGCTGTTGTGGATTTAGTGGGCAAACATTTTGTTTAATGGAATAGAAGTAAAAGTTACAGGCACTCATTTAAAAATTGTGAATCCAAAACCTCATGAATTTACGGTTTAAAGACCTTAAAGCCAGTCGTCAATCCCAAGTCGAGATCATATCAAACCTCTATTATACCTCATTACATTATATTCCTTCATTATTTTTTTTTACGAGGATAATAAACATGCTTAACGCGGCCATGTATGCCTGATTTGAAACAGGACATCCATCACACGTGGCGGCCATCTTAATGAACTCCGAGTAGGATGCTGATGGCGGCGGAGAACAGCTGACGATAGCGCTATCCATCTGTGCCCTGTACACGATCGTGGCCACAGCGAATCCATAATACCACCAGTCCTTTTTTTACTACTGCCTTAATCACTCTGAACCCTGCTCTACTTACGTGCTCGTTAATTGACCGTTCCCCGCGCACACGGGCACACGGTCTGTGGTGATGAGGTGTGCATACAAAATAGAGGCTTTCCAGCTCTCGCTCGCTGCGTTTCGGTCAGGGCTAGTTTTTAATGTCAAGTGTGCGCTTGCTAGCATGTGGTCCACAAGCCTGTGGGCTTGTGGTCTGATCATACTTCTGCATAGTGATGGTCATATTCATGAATTTGAATATTGTCATTAATATATTAATATATACATAAATGTATGCCTTTTGGTGCACGTGTGCACTGTCGGTGCCGTGCTCTACCAGAAGGGAATCAAACCCCCAACCCCAGTAGGGTTAGTGTCTTGTTCTACCAGTAAGAAGCGCAAAGTCTTCCCTAACACAGTGTCACAACAGCGGGAATCAAACCCGTAACCCTAGCAGGGTAAGTGCCTTGCTCTACCAGTTGAGCGAGATAGGATCACTATCACCCTGTCATGAACAGTTTTTTTTAAGTGATGGTTTGAACTGAGATGTGTGTTCCCTGCGTGCTCCTCCTCCCATGATCCTCCACAGAACCTGAAGGTGAGGAGCAACAAAGAGTGCAAGGACCAGTCTGCCAAGAACTCCCTGGAGAGTGAGTTCCTCTATTCCCCGCGTTCTACAAAATTATGAATTCAGGTGTCTTGACAGCCATGTAGTGTGGAGACTAGTTTCCTTGAAAATGCATTTAATGCAATTTAAAGACTTAGATATAGGCTGCCCTTATTTGTTATTTATCAGTGATTAACTGTTGTTATTTCATTGTTTTCTGCAAAGCGTTGCTGTATAAGCCAGTGGATCGCGTCACACGCAGCACACTAGTCCTCCATGTGAGTATGACCAAGCACCATGACGTCATTCTGTCCATCCATTATTCGTGATATCCGTTCATAGAGAGGCTTGTTGGATTTGGCGCCGTCTCTCCCAGTCAACCCTCACCTCACCTCGATCAATAACATAAGTTTAGATCTGATCCTCGTTTTGCTGTTTGGTTTATCGTTTGTACCGCTTTGAAAACCAAAGACAGTACAGGATACCATGATAAAACATGATTGGTTTACTGCTGCCTAGTAATGTGGATATTCACTACAGATAAAAAATACTAGTGTGTGTGTGTGTGTGTGTGTGTGTGTGTGTGTGTGTGTGTGTGTGTGTGTGTGTGTGTGTGTGTGTGTGTGTGTGTGTGTGTGTGTGTGTGTGTGTGTGTGTGTGTGTGTGTGTCTTCAGGACCTGCTGAAACACACGCCAGCCAGCCACCCGGACCACCCTCTGCTGCAGGACGCGCTGCGCATCTCCCAGAACTTCCTGTCCAGCATCAACGAGGAGAGCACCCCTCGCCGCCAGTCCATGACCGTCAAGAAGGGAGAGGTGGGCGCCTCACTCATGTACTACTCATTCATTCATTCATTCATTCATTCATTCATTCATTCAGCACGTCTCCCCACTGCCATTAACTGGCACTGCGGACACGGGTCATTAAGGAGCTGGGAGGGGTGAGGCATCTTGCTCGAGGATGCGTATACTGTATGTCATATGGCTTTAGACCTTGGGATCGATCTTAGTACTCTTTGTCCTGGTATATCTGCTGTCTGGGAGTTGGAACCCCGAGACACCTTAGCCACCCTAGCTTAGCCACGACGCTAACCTCCCCGTGTGCTTTTTGTGTTTCATCGGTTCCTCATCGTTGGCCTGCAAAATATTACCTTTTTTGTGACTCAGCCAGGCCACAAGGATTCTATAAACGGTGTTATTAACACTACATTCTTCCACAATGTCCTTGGTTTCACCTACACTTTGTGCCATTTCTACCCCCGACACACGTACCATAATCACCTCACTGGCCAACATGTGACCTTGAAGTCCCGACCAATGAAATGCCTCGATGGCTGAGAGAACCCCATAGGGCTTTGGAACACGTGCCAAGGCCTTATATGGTCATGATAGAATCCCTGTAGCCCAGTCTTTTTGGGAGCTGCTCCACTGTTTATGTCTAATGGTATACTGTGCGTCAGTCATCCCTTAGTCACACACACACACACACACACACACACACACACACACACACACACACACACACACACACACACACACACACACACACACACACACACACACACACACACACAACACACACACACACACACACACACACACACACACACACACACACACACACACACACACACACACACACACACACACACACACACGCAGGCATGCACACACACACAAGCGTACAGACACACACTCAATACGCACACACACACACACACACAGAAATATGTGCATGCTCACTCTTTCTCAGACACACTTTCCCTGAATGGGTGTGCGTTGATTGATAGCATGCGGGACGGAACTGCACATAATGCTCTGTAATGTGCCACCGGTCCGCTCTGATTGGCAGATCCCTACTTAATTATTCATGAAGGGATAGATCATCATTAACCCCACATAGACATGATATATTCTCTCTGTATCACCATTCCTTCTCTTGTGTTGCTTTCTTGTCTCTCACACGCGGCTTTCTCCTCATCGTGCACAGCCACAAACACACTCTTACAGACAGACAGACAGACAGACAGACAGAGAGTAACTGAGTTGATAATAGGGCAAAGCAACTGTTCTTAAGGTTCTGGGTCTTCAAGTCTCATGTCTGCACACATAGAAAACAGTACAACCCTGCATGTACTTCATATGACGACCAAACATGTACTGCATATGACAACCATGCATGTACTGCATATGACAACCTTGCATGTACTGCTTGTATCCGTTCCTGCTGTATTCAGCACCGGGCCTGCTATGCAGTGGGCCATGACTGCTGACAGAGCACAGATCCTCACGCTTACAAGCACACGGTCTATATATAGATTATATCGTTTTCCCCTCTTTTCTGTTCATGCCTTCGTGCACACACTCAGCCAAGGTTCTTTGAGCTGGTCAATATTTAATTGGTAGTGTGTGTGTGTGTGTGTGTGTGTGTGTGTGTGTGTGTGTGTGTGTGTGTGTGTGTGTGTGTGTGTGTGTGTGTGTGTGTGTGTGTGTGTGTGTGTGTGTGCTGCTGGCGCTGTGCTTGTGTTCTGCTGTCTCATTGAGGATGTTTCTTTTCTCAATGGAGATGTGATCAGACCACAAACTATCACATATAAACGTTTTGTCTGGGACTCCTCACCCATTGGTGTCAATGGGGCTGCCGGGTTCGTTTATCAGTTATTTTGGAAGGGGGAGGAGGCGTCATTTTTGCAGAAAGGTGTGGGCTTGGCAAGGCGGCGAAGAGAACGTCCGGGCAGAGCTAACCGCCAAGACCCGCCCTGCTTCCAAGCGAACGTCTTTTTACCATCTGGAACGAGACCGCTCACATTTGTGATTATTTCTGCACTTATTTTTATCTGATGTTATGTAAAGCATAACACTGGGTTGAACATACTTACTTAGTTTCCACGTGAAGAAAATGGTTAGCAATAGACATACACCAGGTTTATTTTGTTGTGCAAAATACGTGATATTCATGCTTTCAGAACAATTTTTTACATGTCCGTTCCCCACAGTATAATGTAACTGTTTTCCCTCACCTTAAGATGAATTGAGTTTCGAGTAAATGACAGAGTAGCAATGACCATGATACACGCCATCCAGGTGGATGCCCCACTTCTCCTCGATGGCTTTTACTGGCTTCCTCCATGCAGGGTCGTGATGTTGAAAGCCGGTTGATTGTGGAGTTTGCGACTCTGATACATGGAGATGGTGCTCCATGCTGACCTGTAGAATTCCCCCCTGCGTGTGTGTGTGGTGTTGGCTGGTTCAACCGGTGCACTTTAGTTGCTCAATGTGCAACAGGCTAGGGCTTGCTTGTTTATCACAGCCTTACCTGTAGAATCTTCTGTCTCTCCATGTGTGTGATTCAGTCATTTAGCAGGCCGCTAATTCATATACCGGTACAGGTCATTAAGGAGCAGGTATAGGGCTCAAGGCATCTTGCTCACGAATGCCAACAGGCTGCGGACATTGGAGATCGAATAGAGTTCCTGCAGCTACTGCTCTAGCCTGCCCTCGAAACACTGCTTCTCTTGGTTCAACCCCCAAGGTTTTTTTTGGTTATTCTTAATTATCAGGCGATGAATTAAACGGGCTAAGGGGCTTAGCCCTTCCTGTCACTAATGATCATAGTCGACCAACTGGGTTGATCATTATGATCCCCTCAGAAATTAATATTGAACAAGTGTCAAGTGGTTTACGAGTGTGGCGTATTGTATATGTGTATTATGTATGGTGTTCGTTGGGGCTTAACTTGCTCAGCCTATACAGCCCGTAGACGACAACTAACCGGAAAGGAGAGAAAGAATAGACCTCTGAATGTTGAGCAGTTTGTTAACGTCCCAGGAGGTACAGAAATACCATTTAGGAAGTCTTTGTTGGAGGTATTGGCGACTGCTACACCGGATATTTTTATTTGAGATGACCGTGGTTATTGAAATGGCTTGATGGATCCAATGAAACCCGAGACATTGTCATTCCGCTGAAAACAATGATTTTGTTCAATATATTATGTTAAAATATCCTTGGCACTATTGAAAAAAACAACTTTTAATGGTTTTGTATGGGGAGGGGCGCTAGAGATTGAGCCCAAGGGAGCGTCAATAATTTACAAGCACGCAATTTAATAAAACATAAATTCACCCAAGAATGAATATAAATAATTTCACTGCCTCTATGATACTTCATTTTGGGTGATGCATTGTTGGCTTGTGGGAGGGAAGTCGAAATAAAAAGGCTTGGGGCTATGCTGTCAATCTTTGCAATTCACAGGAGCTCAATGATTTAATGATAAACCTGTTTGCATCTCCTTGCCACCGGGGCCTATTCCATAGCTTAACTGTCAGCCATGTACTAGCCGTTTGTTTTTTTGGGCTGCCACCCAACTTCAGCACCAACAACTGAATATAAGCATATACAAATGACCTTCATGATGGTCTGCCATTCAAACTTGCTATTAATGCTATTAGTATACGACGACAATTATTCCAGCACTGCCCCCTTTTGGCCAAAGACTATACCACATGCTAAATTACACATTTACGTAATGTAGGCTTCCAAAGGTGCATTTTCATATAATCTGCCATCAATGATATACAATAATGCCCATAAAACCAATATTCTCCAAAGTGTTTGCGGGACTGAATACCTTAACGGTGTGTTGATGAGCTTGTTGTCTGTGGCGTCCGTAGAACCGGCAGCTGCTGAAGGACGGCTTCATGGTGGAGCTGGTGGAGGGAGCCCGGAAGCTCCGGCACGTGTTCCTCTTCACGGACCTCCTGCTGTGCGCTAAGCTGAAGAAACAACTGGGAGGGTGAGGACATCGAGAAGCTCTGCCTCATGCCGTCATGTCATTTTCTCCCAGTTGGGCCAGTTGTTTCTTTGTCTCCAGAAGGCGACAATAAGTCAATGCTGAACATGACATCAAACCAATTGAGTTATGTTTTTTGTTCAATGTATTGCCGTAGTATTCTTTCTCTATTTTCTCTCGGCTTCCTCCGCTCATCGTTTTGTATGACTTTATTTATAATTTATCGAATGTATCAGTTGTCTCCCTCTACCCCCTCCCTGGTTTGCATAACTTACAGTAAAATACAGCAGTACACTGTCTCCCTCCCTCCTCCCTCCCCCTCCCTCCCTCCCTCCTCCCTCCCCTCCCCTCCCTCCTCCTCTCCTCCTCTCCTCTCTCCCTCCCTTCCTCCCTCCCTCTCAAACAGCAAAAGTCATCAGTTTGACAGTAAATGATACATCCCTCTCTCTAGGAGGGACACACACACACACACACACACACACACACACACACACACACACACACACACACACACACACACACACACACACACACACACACACACACACAGTTAAAATCAACAGTATGACAGTGAACGTTCCATCTCTCTATCTCCGTGTCACGTCCTCCCAACAGCAAGAGCCAGCAGTACGACAGTAAGTGGTACATCCCCCTGTCGGAGCTGAGCTTCCAGGGGCCCGAGGAGTCGGAGCCCCTCACCATCCCCCAGGTGCCCGACGAGGAGCTGGACGCCATGAAGGTGAAGATCTCCCACCTGCGCAGCGAGATCCAGCGGGAGAAGGTGGGTGGCATGAGACCGGACACTCACTCAGACACAGAGACACAGGCAGCACACAAACACAAACGGATGAACGCGGAAACCATGGAGACGGCTTTTAAAGGTTGATCAGGGGCAGATAGTCCTTAGAGAACAAACGGAAACAAAGTGAATCACTTCTTATCTTTATAACATCCCCATACAGTATATTAGGTATTCGTTATAGGGTGTCTTTTTTCATTGAAATGAGATGTTATGGATCTTCAGATATGAAATGCAGCTAGATTATTTAACCTAGATTAGTTGCAGGCTTTTTTCCAGTGTTCATGTCACACACACGCGCGCACAGGCACACAGGCACTCACTCACACTCTATCACTTACTCACTAACTCACTCAATCACACACACACACACACACACACACACACACACACACACACACACACACACACACACACACACACACACACACACACACACACACACACACACACACACACACACACACACACACACACACACACACACACACACACACACACACACACACACACACACACACACACACACAGTCTTATTCCCCTGCGGTGTGTGTGTGTTCCAGAGAGCCAACAAGGGTTCCAAGGTGATCGAGCGTCTGAGAAAGAAGCTGTCAGAGCAGGAGTCCATGCTGCTACTGACCTCCCCAAGCATGGCTCTGAGGGCGCATAACCGGAGCGGCAAGGTCAGAGGGCACCCGCACACTTCCTGTCTGATTTGAATAGACCCACACACTTCCTGTTGATAATAGACCCACACACTTCCTGTTGATAATAGACCCACACACTTCCTGTTGATAATAGACCCACACACTTCCTGTTGGTAATAGACCCACACACTTCCTGTTGGTAATAGACCCACACACTTCCTGTTGGTAATAGACCCACACACTTCCTTAATATATTATCATTTTGTGTGTGTGTGTGTGTGTGTGTGTGT
The DNA here is from genome assembly GCA_900291075.1 of Melanogrammus aeglefinus. Taxonomy (NCBI): domain Eukaryota; kingdom Metazoa; phylum Chordata; class Actinopteri; order Gadiformes; family Gadidae; genus Melanogrammus; species Melanogrammus aeglefinus. The sequence goes on from OLKM01001892.1 coordinate 26,212, forward strand.
GTGTGTGTGTGTGTGTGTGTGTGTGTGTGTGTGTGTGTGTGTGTGTGTGTGTGTGTGTGTGTGTGTGTGTGTGTGTGTGTGTGTGTGTGTGTGTGTGTGTGTGTGTGTGTGTGTGAGTTTCACTGGTGGCCTAATCAATGAGTCCATTTACTTCAGTTAACTGTGTAATGTCTGTTCCAGAGTTACATATTCCTGATTTCGTCCGACTATGAACGTGTGGAATGGAAGGAGATGATCAAAGAGCAACAGAAGAAATGTAAGATTTAAATTCATTGTTTGATTTATTGATTGCATTGTGAGTTGTTTCCTCCACGGATGGCTTTGTTGCTGAGAACAATAAAAAGTAACGGGGCATGGATTTTTTCAATAACTAAAAACATTATGCTTAGAGGAAAAACAATATGCAACCCGTATTATTTAATCCACAAGATTCTGCCCCAGACTCTTTGTTTTATTTCGATCACCTTCAAACCTCTCAAACAAACAGCTTTGGTTGAAATATACCACAATTTAGTCTCTGTATAATTTACAAAATAGTGGTTCTCTCTTCTTTGGAAAGATAAATGATTATTCCAATAAAAATGGATGACTGGAGTCCTTTCATTCATAATGTATCATATTATTATTATTATAGTCTGCTGAAATCTGTGAACATATGAAGGTCGTGCTTTCAATCCCAATATTTCATAGTATTAGTGTGTGACCGTATGGACGTTGTGTCGGTCCTTCCAGGTTTGAAGAGCTTCTCTTTGACCTCCCTGGAGCTCCAGATGCTGACCAACTCGTGTGTGAAGCTGCAGACCGTCCACAACATACCACTCACAATCAACAAGGAAGGTGAGGACGGCATGCACACCTATATACAGTGTATAAAGGTATCAAGGGGATCTATACAGTGTATAAAGGTACCAGGGGGATCTATACAGTGTATAAAGGTACCAGGGGGATCTATACAGTGTATAAAGGTACCAGGGGGATCTATACAGTGTATAAAGGTACCAGGGGGGATCTATACAGTGTATAAAGGTACCAGGGGGGATCTATACAGATCTATTGACGGTATATCATAGTACCAAGCAGATCTATTGACAGTATATTAGAGTACCAGGGTTTGTATCACAGTACCAGGTGGATCTGTATACAGTATATACCAGTACCAGGAGGTATATCGCAGCACAAGGTGGATCTACATACAGTAAATCACAGTACACGGTGGATCTACATAGCGGTGTATTAAAGTACCAGATGGATCTATATACAGTATATAACAGCATCAGATCCTTACATTTATGAATTGACTCCCAAACACTTTTCCTGGCCACGTCTTTTACAGTAGGTGTCCCCATGGACCGTCTCACAGAAGCTCTCGCCCTCTGTTTCCCCTGACTGAGGGCCCCTGCTCTACATTGTTGAGCAGGGGACGTTGGCGCTGTGACTGTATAGATTGGATAGAAAAAAACTATTTACACTGCCACACTTATCTACTGTCTACACATGGTTTAGCGCGGGATTGTTCATTATGAATTGCTAATTGCGACAGCGACTGCTTCTTCACCGTACTCTGCTCTGACAATAGGCTTTCCTAATATTTCCCTCATTGTTTTGCGATTAGGTGGAGAATTAAAAGATTTAGAGATAAAATATTTTGGCATTTTGGGGAAGATTTTATGAAAGCTGATGATGAGCTGTTTTTTACTTTTTCTTATGTTTCGAGTCAAGTACATTTAAGATGTCCATCTCTTAATCTCAGTGTGTGTGTGTGTGTGTGTGTGTGTGTGTGTGTGTGTGTGTGTGTGTGTGTGTGTGGTGTGTGTGTGTGTGTGTGTGTGTGTGTGTGTGTGTGTGTGTGTGTGTGTGTGTGTCTCCAGAGGATGAGAGTCCTGGACTCCACGGCTTCCTGAATGTAATCGTCCACTCGGCCTCCGGCCTCAAGCAGAGCCAGAGTGAGTCACACCGACCTCATCATATCAGCCAATAGATGAAGAGACAACCACAGTGTCAGATATATCAGCCTAGGAGCTGTACCTCATACAATGGGACTACCAAGGTCACCCAATTACAATTATTACTAATTAACTTATCCGTGATAATCATAATAGAAACATCCTGTTGTAACTGCTGGTCCATGTGGCATTGTGGTATTCATTGTGTATATATTGTGTATATATTGTTTCTCTTTCTTCTGACAAATGTAATTATTGTTATTCATTGTGTATATTGTTTCTCTTTCTTCTGGCAAATGTACTTATTGTCAGTTGCTTTGGATCAAAGCGTCTGCCAAATACCCCAAGTGTAAAGTTGAATGTAAATGTAACTGTGTATCTCCTAGATCTCTACTGCACCTTGGAGGTGGATTCCTTTGGCTTCTTCCTCAACAAAGCAAAGACCCGAGTGTACCGCTACACCACCGAGCCCAAATGGAACGAGGTGGGGCGTCCTGCCGTCCACAAGCTCAGACTAGGATAAGCTTTTAAATTCTGCGCGTGTTTTCTTTAAATATAAATTGACGTCCCCCCCCCCCCATACAAAAGTGTTTACTTTAATCTTTGCGGTGACAAGCTGGTCTTTTCTCCAGGAGTTTGAGATAGATCTTGGAGGGCTCGCAGACCCTGAGGTTGCTGTGCTACGAGAAGAGTTACAACAAGACGAGGCAGAACAAAGACGACTGGGACAGCGCCGACCACATCATCGGGAAAGGACAGATCGCGGTATGACATCACCTCTGTCTGTCTGTCTGTCTGTCTGTCTGTCTGTCTGTCTGTCTGTCTGTCTGTCTGTCTGTCTGTCTGTCTGTCTGTCTGTCTGTCTGTCTGTCTGTCTGTCTGTCTGTCTGTCTGTCTGTCTGTCTGTCTGTCTGTCTGTCTGTCTGTCTGTCTGTCTGTCTGTCTCTCTGTCTGTCTCTCTGTCTCTCTGTCTCTCTGTGTCTGTTTGTCTCTCTCTCTGTCTGTCTGTGTCTGTTTGTCTCTCTCTGTCTGTTCGTCTCTCTGTCTGTCTGTCTCTCTCTCTGTTCGTCTCTCTGTCTGCCTGTCTCTCTCTGTCTCTCTCTCTCTCTCTGTCTCTCTCTCTCTCTCTCTCTCTCTCTGTTCGTCTCTGTTCATCTCTCTCTCTCTCTGTCTCTCTCTCTCTGTTTGTCTCTCTCTGTTCATCTCTATCTCTCTCTCTGTCTCTCTCTCTCTGTTTGTCTCTCTCTGTTCATCTCTCTCTCTCTCTCTCTCTCTCTCTCTCTCTCTCTCTCTCTCTCTCTCTCTCTCTCTCTCTCTCTCTCTCTCTCTCTCTCTCTCTCTCTCTCTCTCTCTCTCTCTCTCTCTCTGTTTGTCTCTCTCTCTCTTTTCGTCTCTCTGGCCCAACGCCACCATGAGTCATAATGTCTGATATGCTGTTATGTCACTTAGCATGCGATCCAGATTATGATTTAAAGGGGTTGATTTAGTGTGTGTGTGTGTGTGTGTGTGTGTGTGTGTGTGTGTGTGTGTGTGTGTGTGTGTGTGTGTGTGTGTGGTGTGTGTGTGTGTGTGTGTGTGTGTGTGTGTGTGTGTGTGAGATAAGGCTTTCAGCTGAATTGATGAATTAGCCAGAGGGATGTGAATCTGATTTTACTGTTACACGTCGGTAGTGCTGTCTTTAGGGTAAAGGCTATAAACCGCAACAAATTGACATATTGTGAGTATTATATAGTAAAATAGGTCTTTACCATGGGCTGTTTCTGGTTATTTCCTTTTAGTTTATACACTTTGTTTCTCAGTGGAATACAAAGACTGAAAAAAACTGAATTGATGAATGGTCATTGCACCTTAATATAGTTATCCGTCTGCATATGGTGTTCATTCATATCTATCACCTTCTTAACCCCAACCCTTACCTGGCTTGAGTCCTAGATTTAAGAAAAGGAATACTTATCATGACAATAATAAACACATTAATATCATTATACACACTGATAATTAATGTCAAAATATTGTGGCAACAATTCTTTATTTTATCTATAATACATTTATTAATAGGTTTTCTTATTTTACCACTTGCACAGTTGTCCCTCTCAAGTATTGTAACTGAATTCTCATCTTTTCTCTTTGTATTGCGGTTGTGTTTCTCCCAGCTTGACCCCCAGTCCCTGCAAGGCAAGGACTGGCAACGGACGGTCATTCCTATGAATGGGGTGAGTCTACACCACACCACACTGAGTTTTTCTGTGACTAATAATTGGCTACGGGTCCAAGTCAAGCCTTCCGGTGCAAGTCTTTCGGTCTCAAGTCCTACAAGGCTATTCCAAGTCAAGTCTTTCTGACCTGACTTTGCTTAAGTACTGGCGTTCAGCCTCAGTGTTTGCTATAGTAATACTTGAGATTTTGATGTGGGATAGTATCAGGGTTTTTTTTTTTGAGTTACCGGTACAAAGATATTTTATATTAGACATTCAACAGATATCCTTGAGCTATATGAAAGCAATCTAAAGCAGGAAGAGACAGGAGACACTCTGCAGTGAATGTCCTGGTGGGTCTAGTAGTGTTTACAGATGGGCTGCCGAGATGACTGCTCTATACTGGGTCAAACAAGTCTCCAGAGAGACTTGAGTCTCAAGGGTTCAATTCTCAGATAAGTCAGGCTCACAACTGGAGCGTTTCCCAGTTTTTCTGTCACGAGGTCCAAGTTTCAAACTCTGCCTAATAATGAGAGAATAATGAGAACCACTTCCAGTGATTTGGACTAACTTTGCTGTAGCTAGAGAGCCAGATGTTAGAACACAATAACAGTATAAATGTATCAAATATACATTATATACAAAATGATGTCCTCAGCCCTGTCGTCTACCCTCACCCCTCTACCATTGACATATTGGATGAAAATCTACTAATGTTACCAAGACTTACATACAGGCGCAATTTTTGTCGTTTTTATTTCATTGTAGGACCACCCATTCACATTAAAGTGTTATAGATGCCCTTGCATTTGGCGACCCCCAGTGGCGACCGAGTGAACACCAGCCTCCACAGCAGAAAAATGTTAGGTTAATGAGTCCAATAAGTGGAAAACAAACAGCTTAACCCTACAATTGATTGAAACCCCTCAGGATTTCCTTAAGAACCTTAAAAGGCTGCGGTGGGTGTCTTGTTTTCATCTCTCCATCTCTCTCTCTCTCTCTCTCAGATCGAGGTCAAGCTCTCCATGAAGTTCACCAGCCGGGAGTTCAGTCTGAAGCGCATGCCTTCGCGGAGACCCATGGGCGTGTTTGGAGTCAAGATCTCCACGGTGACCAAGTGAGTCTTGGGCTAATGTGGTCTGAAGGTCACAGGAGGGTGCCATGCACCGCACCCAACAAACGTTTTTTCGAGGGTGCGTCGTTCTTGAGGGCTGCCGACACAGCTGCGTTGCCATGGAGAAACGCAGCTTGACCGCAGCCCCCCTGATGTAGGACTCTTCATGCTAGCCAATTTTTAAGTTGAAAATGTGTAACGTGAAGGAGACTTACGGTAATAAGGTGCCAAGACCAGGCGAAAACATTCAGGAAGACAAGACCACTTTGCAAATGCACAGATGATTTAGACTTGTCCGAGGACAGGAAGGTGGATTATTTCTGTGAAATAAACTACCTTGATTAATACCGAGATACATAATACAAAAATAAATAAATAAAGGATTTTATAAACAAGCGTTGCAATACCGTTCCCCTCCTGTCAGTGGCAAGTGCAAATTGATCCAACATGTGTGTCGGATATTGCGTCTGCCTCCCATGACCTATATTCCGGTGTGCGTCCAGACGGGAGCGGTCCAAGGTGCCCTACATAGTCCGTCAGTGCCTGGAGGAGATCGAAAGGAGGGGTATGGAGGAGGTGGGCATCTACAGGGTGTCCGGCGTGGCCACCGACATCCAGAATCTGAAGGCCGCCTTCGACACCAGTGAGTCCGACGCCTTGTTTTTTGTGGCCTTTCATCAGACCCGTTACGGGAACACGCACGCACACACACACACACACACACACACACACACACACACACACACACACACACACACACACACACACACACACACACACACACACACACACACACACACACACACACACACACACACACACACACACATCTGTGATTAAGAGATGAACAGCGTAACTACCCTTGACTTGAAACATGAGAAAAACGGCTCATCGTAAGAACAGACAGCCCGGTAAAAGGAGATTAGCTTCCACTCCCCACCACCTTTTTTTTTTAAACATGACCCGTTTTGCTCACAACAGACCACAAAGACGTGTCGGTGATGATGAGCGAGATGGACGTGAACGCCATCGCCGGG
>OLKM01001892.1:37500-41613 GCA_900291075.1 Melanogrammus aeglefinus
CAACTTTGAGACAACAGAGTCCTCTGCCACTGTATGTGAAGGAGACATATTGTCTCACTTCTGCTTATAATTTTTTAATTGTAAACAGTTCTATCGTATTTATTGTATTTAGATGGCAGAAACGTGTAGGCCTACATGCTTCGACCACTTGCATTCAGCCATGACTGAGCTTGCGCCTTCAGTCTATTAATTTATTGTGTTCAACTGACTGGCCACTGTGACTGCTCACTGGTTTAGATAACCGGCTAACATAGAGGAGGTTGTCGAGTCAATTAAATCACCATTTCCTTGAGCTTTTCACTCCTCAAAACTCTTAACTTATCCTGGGAAGTTTCCTTGTAGAATATGTATTATACAAAAAAAATGTAATTTGGATGGGACATTTTTTTATTTATTGTGGCTCCTGATTAAGTTTTAATCAATTGATGGAAGGTTGATCCTTGCTTGTATAGTTGTAGTTTCTTTTAAGTAGCCATCTCTCATTATCTGCTAAGGAAGGGGCAACTTTTACGTACCCTCAAATAAAACGGGGTTACTCTCAAATCAACCCATATTTTTGTCTGTTGAAGTGTAATTGCATGTGTCCTCCATACATTACCCTTGTACATGAAAAGTCAATATGCCGACATAATTTTAAATTAAGCAAACATATGGAATATAGCCCTCTATATAAAGCTACCATTTGAGTGTTGAACTGTGTATGGAACGAATTAATTTAATGTAAAAATAAAAATATCATCACATCAATTCATACCCATATCACGTGTCTCTTGAACATCTTGCATACGCTACATGGCATCTCCCTTTGTCTGCCATGTAAACGTGAGTTCACTCCCATTCATGAAGAAAAGGCCTGTCCTCCTTTTGTTCATGATACAATTTGAGATATAAATGATGATGGGATTTGTTTACTAGAACAGAGTCTTTTTTATTTTTTAAAAATGTCCTGTTACTGTTTCAGCATCAGCGCTCCTGTTGTAGAACTGTAAACAAATTATGTACTTCTGAGAGCATCCATGTTTGGTAGGCATTTGAAGTCTACGTTTGTACACGAAAATGTTAAATAAAGATTTCCTGTATTTATGAAAAACTTTTTTTAGGAGTTTATTTCAATCAAAACAATTCAAATCTAACAATAAAATCTTCAATAATATTATTGGGGGGGGGGGAGAAATGTATGTAGAGAGATAAATCTACTAAATAACCAATGAGAAAGTCAGCTGAGCCATGCAATTTGTGACAAACAGAAGCGTAATAAAAGTGAACATAGACTTCACTTTTAAATTATATTCCAGTAAAAACAAGTGATAATAATGATGGACACCCCCCCCATATTTGCATGAAATGTTTCAGGCCTTCTGCCCTCTCAAATTAGCTTGAACAATAACTGTAACCCAGTCAAAATGATGGATGGATTTTTGACTCCTGATTCACGTAGAAATACCTTGACGGACCGACCGGCGGACTTCTGCAGAGGTCCACGTCATTTTGTCAATGCGGGACAAATCTGAGACCCATTTGTTATGGCTAATGAGTGACCTTGAAATCAGTCATACATATTCATGGTGAGTTTCTGTCAATGATGTCGAACAACAACGCAATTATCTGCACTTTGTTTTATAAAATAAAAATATTCACAAGTCCCCCCCCCCCCCGAACCTGCTTCAGCACAGTGACCCCCGGTGGGGAGTCACTCACCTAGGAAACCCTAGCCACTAATTCATCTACGCAATTAGGATTTGGCGCCGCATCCTCTCTGTCTGGGGGCCAACCCGAAAGGACGCGGTCACTAAGTTGGACAGCAGATCAGGTATGTCTTTTTTTTTTTTTTTAAACCTGTGTGTGTGAAGTCCTGTAACCCTGCAGCTAAAGTGGTGACTCATCGGGTGGATCAGGGTTATCAAACACGAGGCAAGGCTAAAAGCCTCTAACTGACGTAGCCCGCCAACATAACGTGCCCTTCAAACAAAACAAAATAAACACAGTAGGCCTATGTCATCGTTTAAAGTCCAAAGAATCCCTTCCGACCCCACAGGTTGGCTTGATATATGTTTTATTATTATTTATACAAAAAGTACGTTTTAATGAGCTTCAATTAGTAGTCTAGTACAACTCTGCCAACCAACAACTCAGCACATTAACACATTCGGTTTTCCAAGATTTTCTCTCTGCTACTTCTCTGCTATGTTCACAGATACAATTCTACATGCTTTCTCTCTATTGATCTTTCTCTCTCTAGCTCTATTTTTCCTAACTCAACCCTAAACTTGCCTGTGGCACCAAAAAGAGCACCAACAGGTATGGTCTGGTCTGTTTCCAATCACTGAAACAAAATGATTATGCAGGCCTATCTATTTTCAGTCCAAGTCAAAAGTGTATGTACACAAAACGCACACAAAAGTTTCTGCCAGAATATAATTGCATTATGTTCTCTTCTTTTTTGTTACTGTTAGACTGTTCTTTCTGTCTTTCATCTGTATTGAAAAGTACCTTGAGCTACATTCTTATGTTTGAAATTTGCTACATAAATAAAGCGGACAGTTTAAATATATAGTTTCTGGAAGTTTCGGTTGCGAACAGTAGGAGGCAGTAGAGGGACATTGTTGTATGGACTTGAGGAGCCCCAAATAACACGATTATTTAAAGACTGAACTTGAGAAGGGGCTTAAAAAGAATCAACATTTTCAATTTCCTGGTAGTGGTATGACTGATCTGCAGCGAGAGACATAGTAAACGATGCCACGACACCGTCGTTCTAGTGCAGGGTTTCTCAAACCATGGGCAGGGCTCTGGTGCACTGGCTCTGACCAGCTCCAAAAATAAAGTCATATTATTGACTGTTTAAACCTGCGCCTCAAATTTCAGATTACTCTGAAAAAGGAATGGAAACGGACACCTACTTATTGAGATTAATGTTAATGTTGGTATCCTACTTAAAGTTCTGTAAGTAGGGCCTATTAGCTAACTATTTATTTGTTAAGTACAGCAGGGGGGGAATTACATGGTAATACTTTACAATAAGGGTCATATCAATTTAAGAAACAGTGTAATTCAGATAAGCAGCACGCGCAGGATCAGTTATGTTAGCGGTACCCTCCATTTGCATTTTAATCCGGTATACTGGAAAAACGTGTTTAGCTGTAGGGATGTGTTTAGCTACAGAGTCAGTGCAACTGTACAGAGCTTGTTGGCCACTGTCTGCTAACTTCGCAGAAACGATCAACAAGACAAAAATATATTTTTCCATAAAAATGGACTATGTTTGCTATATCACAGATTAAGAGTATTTGCAGTTTTATAATTCTGCCAAAAATAAAAATATATTCAACTTTTTTTTTTAAAAAACAAAAACTGGTGCCTGTGAACAGCGGTCCAGGTCCACCATAACCCGGTAACTGTATTTGATACATACTTAGTATCTATATGATAGTCACATAACTGCTCATCATAGTGAATTATAAAAACGACAGTTCCTACCTTGTAGTCAATTGATGAACTACATGCTCGGTCAAGAAGTTTTCAATAAATATTACATTAATATTCTCGCTGACTATTTTATGAAATCACTAGTAGAAAGAAGTCCCTTTTGTACCGTCTTATAAAGCGTAGATGATCGTAAAATTGATTTAATAAGTAGGGTCAATGATACCTCTAGCCTGCTCTCAGCTGAGCTGATCTGCCAGACGCCCTCTGCCAGATGGTCACAGGAAGTAAGAGCACTTCAACATCCGTCCCTAGAGAGTGGTTTCCGGGAACACCTGGCACGCAAAAAAAACGACCCCACTTCCTGGGACTCCTGGCGCAGCCCTGTAGACCAGCGTGACTCATAGCGGAGCCGCAGTCGTCGAAGCCGTCGGACCTTCGTGTGCGTTCGTGTTCCTCAACAGGTCCAATCCCTTCCATCAGGTCGCCGTCGTGACCTACGTATTGATCACGCAGGACCTACAAAACGCATGCTGCAGTTGCCCCCCACCGTGCACTAATCACGGCAGCATAATCCGTATCTTAGAGGAAACTATGTTAGAATGCACAACCATTTTTGCCCTTGGCAAAATACGTTTGCTTATAATGCAAGCAATATTTTAATTTATTTTAGTCCTCACTGATGGAGTG
>OLKM01001892.1:47167-98209 GCA_900291075.1 Melanogrammus aeglefinus
TTCTATTCGTATTTGTTGTAATGGAGATGGACAGAAGTGTTAGGCTACATGCTTCGACCACTTGCATTCAGCATGGACTGAGCTTGCGCCTTCGTCTATTAATTTAATTGTGTTTCAAACTGACTGGCCACTGTGACTGTCACTGGTTTAGATAACCGGCTAACCAAGAGAGGTTGTCGAGTCAATTAAATCCCTTTCCCTTGAGCTTTTCAACTCCTCAAAACTCTTAACTATCCGGGGGGAAGTTTCCTTGTTAGAAATGTATATACAAAAAAAAATGTAATTTGGATGGGACCATTTTTTATTATTGTGGCTCCCTGATTAAGTTTTTATCAAGAAAGGTTGAATCCTGCTTGTAGTTAGTAGGTTTCTTTAATACATTCTGTCATTATGCTAAGGAAGGGGCAACTTTTACGTACCCTCAAATTAAACGGGTTATCTCAAATCAACCCATATTTTTGTCTGTGAAGTGTAATTGCATGTGTCCTCCATACATTACCCTTGTACATGAAAAGTCAATATGCCGACATAATTTTAAATTAAGCAAACATATGGAATATAGCCCTCTATATAAAGCTACCATTGAGTTTAACTGGTGTATGGAAGAATTATTTAATGTAAAAATAAAATTCATTCACATCAATTCATACCATACACGTGTCTCTTGAACATCTTGCATACGCACATGGGCATCTCCCTTCTGTCTGCCATAACGTGATCACTCCCATCATGAGAAAGCCTGTCTCCTTTTGTTCATTGATACAATTGAGATATAAATGATGTGGATTTGTTTACTAAAACAGGAGTCTTTATTTTTTAAAATGTCCTGTTTACTGTAATCAGCATCAGGCTCCTGTTTAAACTTAAACAAATAGATTCTGAGAGCATCCATGTTGGATAGCATTTGAGTCTATACGTTTGTACACGAAAATTTAAATAAGATTCCTATTTATGAAAAACTTTTTTAGGAGTTTATTTCAATCAAAACAATTCAAATCAACAATAAAAAGCTCAATAATATATTGAGGGGGGGGAGAAATTATGTAAGAGATAAATTACTAAAATAACCAATGAGAAAGTCAGCTGAGCCATGCAATGTTGTGGACAAACAGAAGCGTAATAAATGAAACATTAGACTTCACTTAAAAATTATATCCAGTAAAACAAGTTATAATGATGGAACACGCCCCCCCATATTGCATGAAAATTTTCAGGCCTCTCCCTCTCAAATTAGCTGAACAAAACTGTAACCCCGGTCAAAAATGAGATGAATGGATTTTGACTCCTGATCACGTAGAAATACCTTGACGGACCGACCGGCGGACTTCTGCAGAGGTCCACGTCATTTTGTCAATGCGGGACAAATCTGAGACCCATTGTTATGGCTAATGAGTGACCTTGAAATCAGTCATACATATTCATGGTGAGTTTCTGTCAATGATGTCGAACAACAACGCAATTATCTGCACTTTGTTTTATAAAATAAATAGTTCACAAGTCCCCCCCCCGCCGAACCTGCTTCAGCAGTGACCCCCGGTGGGGAGTCACTCACCTAGGAAACCCTAGCCACTAAATTATCTACGCAATTTAGGATTTGGCGCCGCATCTCTCTGTCTGGGGGCCAACCGAAAGACGCGGTCACTAAGTTGACAGCAGATCAGGTATGTCTTTTTTTTTTTTTAAAACCTGTGGTGTGTGAAGTCCCTTGTAACCTGCAGCTAAAGTGGTGACTCATCGGGTGGATCAGGGTTATCAAACACGAAGGCAAAGGCTAAAAAAGCCTCTAACTGGACGTAGCCGCGCAAACAATAACGTGCCCTTCAAACAAAACAAAATAAACACAGTAGGCCTATGTCATCGTTTAAAGTCCAAAGAATCCCTTCCGACCCCACAGGTTGGCTTGATATATGTTTTATTATTATTTATACAAAAAGTATGTTTTAATGAGCTTCAATTAGTAGTCTAGTACAACTCTGCCAACCAACAACTCAGCACATTAACACATTCGTTTTCCAAGATTTTCTCTCTGCTACTTCTCTGCTATGTTCACAGATATACAATTCTACATGCTTTCCTCTCTTATGATCTTTCTCTCTCTAGCCTATCTATTTTCCTAACTCAACCCTAAACTTGCCTGTGGCACCAAAAAAGAGCAACCAACAGGTATGGTCTGTGTCTGTTTCCAACACTGAAACAAAATGATTATGCAGGCCTATCTATTTTCAGTCCAAGTCAAAGTGTATGTACACAAAACGCACACAAAAGTTTCTGCCAGAATATAATGCATTTATGTTCCTCTTTCTTTTTGTTACTGTTTAGACTGTTCTTTCTGTCTCTTCATCTGTATTTGAAAAGTACCTTGAGCTACATTCTTATGTTTGAAATTTGGCTACATAAATAAAGCGGACAGTTAAATATATAGTTTCTGGAAGTTTCCGTTGCGAAACAGAGGAGGCAGTAGAGGGACATTGTTGTTATGGATTGAGGAGCCCCCAAAATAACACGATTATTTAAAAGACTGAACCTTGAGAAGGGCTTAAAAAGAATCAACATTTTCAATTTCCTGGTAGTGGTATGACTGATCTGCAGCGAGAGACATAGTAAACGATGCCACGACACCGTCGTTCTAGTGCAGGGTTTCTCAAACCATGGGGCAGGGCTCTGGTGCACTGGCTCCTGAGCCAGGCTCCAAAATAAAGTCATATTATTGACTGTTTAAACCTGCGCCTCAAATTTCAGATTACTCTGAAAAAGGAATGGAAACGGACACCTACTTATTGAGATTAATGTTAATGTTGGTATCCTACTTAAAGTTCTGTAAGTAGGGCCTATTAGCTAACTATTTATTTGTTAAGTACAGCAGGGGGGGAATTACATGGTAATACTTTACAATAAGGGTATATCAATTAAGCTTTAATTAACAGTAGTTAATTCAGTAATAAGCAGGCACGGCGCCAGGATTCCAGTTATGGTTAGGCCGGGTTACCCTCCTATTTGGCATTTTAATCCGGTTGATACTGGAAAAAACGTGTTTAGCTGTAGGATGTGTTTAGCTACAGGATGTCATTGGCACTGTTATCAGAGCTTGTCTGGCACTGTCTGCTGAACTTTCGCAGAAACATCAACATAGACAAAAATAGTATTTTTTTCCATTTAAAAATGACTATGTTTGCTATTTAATCACAAATTAAGAGATTATTTGCAGATTTTTAATAATTCTTGCCAAAAATTAAAATATATTCAACTTTTTTTTTTTAAAGAACAAAAAATTTGGGTGGGCCTGTTGAACAGTGGGTGGTCCTAGGTCCACCCATAACGCCGTAACTGTGATTTATTACATACTTAGTATCTATATGGAATAGTTCACAGTTAACTGCTCATCATAGATGAATTATAAAACGGACAGTTCCGGTACCTTATATCAATTGATGAACTACATTGCTTGGCGGATCAAGAAGTTTTCAATAAATTATTACATTTTATATTGCTCTGTGACTATTTTATGAAATCGAACTAGGTAGAAAAAGGTACCCTTTTAGTAACCGTCTTATAAAAGCGTAGAATTGAATCGTAAATATTGAATTGTAATAAGGGTTAGGGGTTGCAATGGGATACCCTCTAGCCTGCTCCTTCCAGCTTGGACTGATCTGCCAGATCGCCCTTCTGCCAGATGGTCACCAGGAAGGGTAAGCACTTCAACATCCCGTCCCTAGAGAGTGGTTTCCGGGGGAACACCTGGACGCAAAAAACCGACCCCACTTCCTGGGACTCCCTGGGCGCAGCCTGGTAGACCGACGTGACGTCATAGCGGAGGCCGCAGTCGTCGGGGAGCACGGTCGGACCTTCGTGTGCGTTCAGTGTCTCCTCAACAGGTCCAATCCCGTTCACAGTCAGGTCCCCGTGCGTGACCACGTATTGATCCACGGGCAGGACCACAAACGCATGCTGCAGGTGCTCCCCCACCGTGCACTTTAAATCCAGCGGCCAGCAGTAATCCGTGAGGTCTTTAGAGGGGAAACTGATGTTAGAATTTGCACACATTTTTGCCCTTGTGCAAAATACGTTTGCTTAAATGCAAGCAATATTTTATTTTATCCATCACTGATGGAGTGAAGCTACACTAATATATCATCAGGGCCCTATCTGATCTTCTGTAGCCCTACATTTTTTAATATATCACGATTCAATATATATATATATATATATATTATATATATATATATATATATATATATATATATATATAATATATATATATATACATATATAGATGATATATAGCATATATACGGGCCGGGGGGGGGTGGTAGAAATTTCTAAAGACACCATTTTTTTGTAGAATCCTTACATAAAAGCAACATTTTTCAAAAACACATATTAGGATTGTTTAAGCATCAAAATCTTAAAAAAAAAAAAAAAGTTCTTAAGGTGTGCCCCTATGTGGCACTTGGGCTAGCTGTTACTTATACAGTTTATAGCCAGTGACAGCCCAGGAGTGGATAATGCATGGTCGAATGATTGGAATATAGTTATTAAAAATGCCCTTCTTACTTCTCTGTTCTTCCTGCGAAGAGTCTTTCATCCGTATGCTCCTATCATCTCCCAGTTCCATGATCTTGGCAAAGGTCAGAACAGTGCAGTCCATCAGGCACTGAGTGGTCTCCACGATGGAGAGCTGTCGAATAAGAGACTCTCGCTCTGTACATGCCATTGTCCCCACGGCAACCAGCACCAGAGACAGGCAGCTGACGTGCATCCATAGGCTCAGATACGGTGACATGCTGTCCAGTTGAAAACGATCCAAAGTATCCTAGAAAGCGGAAAATGGTGAAACGTTTCTTGGAAGTGCGCAACACCGTTTGAAGTTGTGACTCTGTTAGCGGAGGAGTAAATAGGGTGTGGGTGTCTTTCATCTGTATTGAGGGTGTGTCCGCATTTGTCTCTCTTTTCCCTTTAATAGCTTAGCTTAACCCCCCCCCCCCCCCCCCCGGAGTTTATTGGAAAACACTGAAACACATTCAAAGGAAAGTCATGTTTATTTAAGTGATGAGTGCAAAATTATCAGAGGTTATAACAGACCAGCTAACAAAGGCAGGTCATTTTCAAACATTGCACAACATACTTGTTAATATTGAATTAATATTAATATTGAATTAGCCATATTAATATTTAAGGTATTAATGGTTTTGTGAGAGATATATGCTTATGTTATATATATATAAATATACTGTGAAGGGATTAATAAAATCAACTTAGTGGTTTAAAACTAAAAAGCAGTAAGGTATTAAGCTAAATTCTGTGCCATAGCCAAGACTAGAGAAATAAATCTGTGAATAGTTGAAATGGAAGAAGACACCATGAGTTGCTTCATAAGCTTCATGTGTTCTAACTTGCTGTTGACAATTGCATATTCCATTTTCTGCTAAAAGAACGTGTACACAGCAAAAACACTATTTAATTATTTTCAGAAATTGTATTATGTATCTCAGATATATAATTATCTGTATTTAAAAAATAAAGGCAACGCTTTATGCAGCTGAATACTAATGTGTTCTGCCTGTGCAGAGCACCACGTCCCTGGAACATTGCCATGGGAATGAGAGCGCAGATGAAGCTAACTCAAACACAAGGAAGCAGGGAACATGGAAGATTTGTATTATTTATGCAGAAAAAATATATATAAAGTACAGCCTTTGCATTATGTTGGTTTAACGGTCAGTGCATCATGCATTATTGCTGAACATATACAAAGCTCAGTTTGATTCAGTTTAAAAAGCTCTATCTTTGTGAAAGGTTATGGACTTTGGCGTGCTGCACTGTGTTCACATTTTTGGAGGGAACATTAGACCTCAGAGGGTTTGCAGGATTTATTCCCTGCCACTGACTAGTCAGATAGTGTTGTGAAATAAGACTTGGCTTTTAATAGCTCTGCGTACACACAGTATTAACAGCTAAACCAAAGATATTCCTCTGTGACAGGTTTTCTAATAGTTGCCCTGCAATAGGTTATATAACAATTGAAACAAAAGCATAACCGATTTAAGTATTGAGCTTTTTTTTTAATCAAAATTGACAAAAAAAAAGCAATGATTGACAGATTGGTGTAGTCAATGTTTGTTCCTCCACCCTAATCTAACTATCAAAATGAGGGGGAAACAGAGATACGAGAACATGAATGTATAACAAAAGCAAAGTTGAAAAGTATCAGCTTTCACACATTTTCTGTTAGAATATATGGTAAAAAAAAAAAAAAAGGTAAACTGAGAAAAAGGTGTGAAACTCCAATTTGTTTGGGGGCTTTACTCTTCAGTTGGC
Organism: Melanogrammus aeglefinus; assembly: GCA_900291075.1. Classification (NCBI taxonomy): domain Eukaryota; kingdom Metazoa; phylum Chordata; class Actinopteri; order Gadiformes; family Gadidae; genus Melanogrammus; species Melanogrammus aeglefinus. The sequence goes on from OLKM01001892.1 coordinate 53,483, forward strand.
ACTATGTGGACTCCGGCCCCACAGCCACAGTGGCGGGTCAGCACTGCGGAAGAGATCACCAGGGAGTTGAGCTCGTCCATGTACACAATGGGCACCGTCTCCTTGGAGATTGGCTCGCAGCACTGGAGCTAAAAATGACCGTTGTGAAGAGAGGGGTGGGGGTGGGGGGAAAGGTTTGTGGGTATTCATTGGCAGAACATTGTGTGATAGCTAGGGGATAGTCTCGAGTGCTTTTAACTATTATTTCAATCATGGTCACTACTAAAGTACCGGAGACATTTCAGTTGTAGGATATGGATTTGATTTCAATTAAACCGACAAAAATATGGTTCAGGTTTTCCTTTTTTATTTATTTTGATTTGTTCAATGACCCATTTTCCAGGTTCAATTTAAAAAACTAACAATTGATCAAAAACTAAACCCAATCCAAGCGTGAGTGTGAACTGTACCTGCGAGGGGACGTCGTGAGCGGCTACTGGTGGATGGCCTGGGCAGTCCACGTTGCCGGAGTTGCAGGGTATGCACTGCACCACGGTGAAGCTCTCAGGGTAGATCACCCAGTTGTCCCAGGCCAGATCTGACACACACAGCAAACGACATTGATTAATACTTCCGCATACATCCACACATGTGGACATTCACACACACACAAACACACACACACACACACACACACACACACACACACACACACACACACACACACACACACACACACACACACACACACACACACACACACACACACACACACACACACACACACACACACACACACACACACACACGGGTTGTACCTTCCAGGGAGATTAGAGATGCCACCTGGCAGCACTTGAGGTCTGTGCCGTTGACAACTCCAGGTGCCACTGCAGGCAGGTGGTCGGACGGAGCTGAACCTTATAGAAAAACACACATACTCATGAACAACTTTTTTGTACAATCTAGAGATCTTCTAAAATAGAGCACAAACTCAACTTATTGGGCAATAATTCAACACAGATATTATCTTTGTATGAGTCATTTTGAATCATTTGGGGACGGGAGAGGTTTAGTGGTTCGCCTTGTGGGTAAGCCTCTGGGTTTCTAACCACAATGTTGCAGAATCCCTAATCTGCAAGGACTGCAATGGGAAGAGTAACGCCCATTTGAAAAATGTTTTGTTAGGGAGACATTCTACAGAAGAAAACAAATTACCGTTAGTGGATGAAGCTTTCAGGGGGGTGTTTTGTTATAGGTTTATTTCTGCAGTGGTCTGTCTACACTGTGTTGCCTCGATACCTTTTCAGACTCTTTTTACTAGTACTGCACGAGTTTGTGTTTGCCACGTACACGCCTACGAATCCACGCCACAAAGGCCTGATCCACCACGATTCAGACTCGTGTGACATTAGACTTTAGAGAGGTTCATAGTCTGACTTGTTAGAGAGATGCGCTAACCCCTACCAGCCAATAAACAACATGCATCTAATAAATAATCATTGTAACTTTCTTTCGACAAAAGCATCAGCCTAACTATTAAATAGCAAAGAAACTGTTATTTACTTTTACACGAATGCTGTGTTTGGGTTGAACGTGTCCTGTTCCATTACCTGTGGTGCCCTTGGAACTGTGGCCAATAGCGCTGAAGGTATTTTTCCACTGCGCTCTGATGGCCTCCAGCTGACCAATGGGCAGCTGGGGCTCCGCCCTCAGGTTCAGGGCCCTAAGCAGGTTGCTCTTGATGGAGGCCAGGGCAGCCCTCTGGCACCTGCAGACACAGCAACCCAGAACTAGACACAGCCATGTACTTTACACATGGGATCTAATCGAGTAGTGGCTTGATCCATTGCATTGAAAAGTCAACCAGCGGTCAAATTTGCAACAAGGTTTGATGTGTTATAAATATCTTTCAAAGGTTTAACCAATAAAGCAAACTTATCAATGTGCTTTTTGGCTTGTCTCATGTAAAGAAAATTTACACTGGTATTGCCTTTAACGAATAGCGTGCTATTACATTTGAGATGTGCCCTTGACACCATGCAATCATCACCTCTGGCCCAATGCAATTTGTAAAAAATAAATGTCAAAAAAGCAGATTGTAAAAAATCCAGCTCTCCAACCACATCACAATAATGAGTGACTGATCCGTCCGATAAGTATGTTTTACAATCTCTACAGAAGAACAATAGCATGTGACCATAAGACGAAGGCATTTGAAACGCTTACCTTTGGTGTGCAGAGAGGGTAGCGACGGCGGGATCCCCTTGGAGGTCCTGCTTCAGCGTCTGCATTACGAGCGCCTCCACCATGGAAGAGCCCAGCAGGAGTGCCATGGCGATAAAGGTGAGGGCCATTTTTTTTTGGACGTTTGGACGCGTAGTGTGTGATGGGCACAGCGGTGTCGATGCGGCGAGTGTCGTTGGCGGTATGGCGAGGGACGGGGATGCTGTGGTAGATATCCTTTGGTGGGGGCCTGGGAACCTGGCTTTTTATCTTCATTTACACCCGCTTGGCCTTGAGATGCTTAACATTGTTGTTTTAGCCCCCCTTTTTGGTGTGAAGTGGAAGATCTGGCAGAGACAGAGAGAGACTGAGAACTGAAGGTTTTGGAGGAGGAAGAGGGGGGTAAAATGACAAAGACCACACTTGTGTGGTATGAAAAGGTGATGATTGAAATACGTGATAAGTCACAAAAACATAAATATTAATAAACATCAAAAAAAATGATGGGCTATTGAAATGTATTATTTTGTTCTTGAATGCTCTTGAATTGGGCACATACATTTGAACACATATATATGCATTGTGTATTCTGAGGTTTCTCATGTGTAAAAGGCAATTTACTTCCTGTGCCCATATTGGACTTTAAAATGTGATCCACTAGCAGTGAGGTCAAGGAATACAGCTTCAAACTGTTTTAAATTAGAATGACTGATATTTTGCATCAAATCTTCGGTGCAAATTAAAGATGCTTTTTAAGTTCTCTTACATCTTGCGATGCATCAAGAATTTTTTTTTTTTTTTACAATTCTTCTAGTGATCGAGAAAAGTCAAGAAAAGCTTTATTAAGCAATATTATGTTATGTTGCTATTCAGCCTTCCTTAACCTGCAATTGGGCCCTGGGGCTGAGAGGAGGTCTTACAATGAAAATGTGTAAATGCCATGGGTCTAGATTTCAAAAGTTAAACGTATTAGTGACCCTCTCTGAAACACATAACATCACAATATTTATATTAGTAGTTTAAGATGACCAAATAATTGAAGGATAGACAAGGTGATTATAAAACCATGTTCCATGAAATTTTGATTTAACTCCATATTACCAAAAGAAAACATGATCCGGTCTGCAGAAACACAAACACGCCTAATTACAGCATATTAACAAGAGGTTCCTCTTTGGCCTCGGCGGGCCTTGGGAATCGATAAATAATAAAGATGAAAGTTACTAATGCATATAATATATTACCATCTTAACAATGGGGATAAGCAAAGCTGGGGTTTTCCGAAATTAATGTACTTTGGTGGTGGTATGCAACTTTGAATTTAAGTTGTAACAAATGTATTACTTTGTGTTGCTTTTGGTTGAAATCAGGATGTTCTGTTGACTCCCTTTGAAACTGTCAGACATTGGCACTGCCATGAAATACCTTGGCAGAGAAACCCATTATAATCAGAATAATATTAGTGCACAGCACAGCTGTAGAAAAGGGGATGTGATCACGGGAAGTTCAGATTCAGTTGACATCTGAGAGTAGAAAGAGGCCCAAAGAGGCTCAGAACCCCAACGTTCCCTGGTGTCCTCAGAAGAACCCTGCATGCTGCTTTTATGGAGGGTAGGGGAACCGATGGTTAAATATCCATGCTGTAATTCATCAACAGGAGAAAGGAATGCTTAGGACCAGCTCAGACATGTGTGTACACGCATGCATGCACGCACACACACACACACACACACACACACACACACACACACACACACACACACACACACACACACACACACACACACACACACACACACACACACACACACACACACACACACACACACACACACACACACACACACACACACACACACACACACTTTTTTGTTCTGCAAGCCAATATTGCCTAATAGTGGGCAATGTATTCAAATTATGCATTGCATGAACATGCATTAATTAATTAAATCATATGTATTAAACACAGACCCAACCACAAACATACTGAGACAAACACAAACACTGAGACACACCAACACACATACTGAGACACACACACAAACCAACACACACTGAGATACACACACACACACACTGAGACACATATTTGTACACACTGAGATACAACCACACACACTGAGACACACACATTTGTGCAAAGATTACACACATGCACACAATGTCTCACACACACAGACACACACACACACACACACACACACACACACACACACACACACACACACACACACACACACACACACACACACACACACACACACACACACACACACACACACACACACACACACACACACACACACACACACACACACACACACTCACTCACACACAAACATGGGGTTCATCCCAGGGCATCATGGGGGGAGTACTGAGTTCACATCAGGCAACGGATTCCTTGGAAGCTTTTTCTAAAATTCTTAAAGACCTTGAACGTCTGACATCTCCCACTGGGGGCGGGGGGTAGGGGGGGGGCAATGTGGACAGCTGTTGCTCCTGGAACAAAATCCCAGAGAACTCCACAAAGAACTAATGTTCCACCGAAGGTCTGAGGAGATTGATTGCTGCAGGTGCCCCTCAATCAGACACTATTATTATTATTATTATTATTATTATTATTATTATTATTATTATTATTATTATTATTATTATTATTATTATTATTATTATTATTATTAGTTGTAGTAGTAGTAGTAGTAGTATTACTATTATTAAAATGTATATCATAATAGAAGCATACGTATATAGGACCTGTTTTGAAGCAGCAGGTTTGTTTTAGCTTAAATAGAAACTCTGACTCAACTTAGTGGTTCAGTTTAGATTTCAGTTCATTTGTTTAAGTTTAGTCGGTTCATTTGTAATACGTCACGATGGAAAGCCTCTTGGAGACTCGTTAAAGTCATCTGGCGTTCAGTTATTTATTTATTTATTTATTTTTTTTAAATTTATTTGTTTTTTGGTGATAAAAATACCTATCTTTTATTTTCAAGCAAGTTGAAGTGAACTACAGTCTACTGTAGTGAGATACATTGAACATGTGTCAATCACAATTGTTAATAAAGCATTCATATTCATTTTAAAGTTGAAAAATGTTCTTCAATGAGTATTAGTATTTGATTTTATTTGACATGGACATGACAATTCATTGGACGAACCAGATGCATTGTCTTAAGTATATTAGCATACATGCTAGTTTTCAACACCTGCCTGAGTACCAAGATAAAAAAAATCCTCATTGTTTTAGCTTGTTAAATGTTAGTTGATGCTTTTGAATGCATTAACTATGGTAAAATAATGGTTTATTATTGTGTACTTATTGTAGAGTGTTACCAATATTTGTACACAACCTGCCTATTGAAACAAGCCACAAACTGATGGCACCTCAGACTTTCACTCAACAGCATATACACAAAGCGTGATGTAAGCAAACATCGATACACTATTGAAGAGTATATAGCTCAATAATTTCCATTATTTAGGACCGTATGCTATTGGAAATTTGTCTATTTATTGTGTGACCAAGAGTTACATTTTTTCTCACATTCAATGACAATGAACAATGAAATCAATGGGTTAAAACCACCAAGCTTTCCTTGAAAAAGGGGGTATGGCTGCACACAGATACACCGTGAGCATTCAATTGATATTATTTAAGGCTAGAGAAGAACATGAGATAAGTATTTGAAATAAACACATAGGCCTAATGTCATCCCTTGATCGTCTCACTCCGTACCTATACAAATCCTTGGCAACATTCAAAGTCCCGCTACTCATTCACTTAAAAAAAAAACACTTTTTATTTTTTGAGGGCAACATTTGTTTGAATTTAACTTGTATACATTGCTGCATGGTTGACAGGGCTTTCAGTGTGGCAGGCCCAAAGCTGTGGAATGCCCTGACACTCGTGATGCTCCAAAGCACTTATCTACTTTTAAATCACAGTTAAAAACACATCCTTTTAGTTCAGCTTTCCTTTCCGCCTCCTGATTTCAACTTTCACTGCCATGTTTATTTTCCCCGGTTTCAGTTGTTATCCTCCCTACATCTGGTGTACACTTTATGCCCTATGTATTGTTTGTTTTTTATGTGTGTTTTTCCCTTTGTACCCATATCCATCCACATGTCAATCTCCGTCCTGTACGCTTGCTCTCTGAATGTCCCTGTCTTTGAGTGTATTGTGTCTATAGTGTCAGTGTCTAAAGGCGCTTTTTTAAATAAAATGTATTAGTGTATGTATTATAAGGCCAAGTTATAAGATTTTTAATTCTAATTGTATTTTTTTACAATTTGACTACTTGAATTGTAAACAATTTTTACAGCATGTGTAGTGAATCTCATTTAATGCAGAGTAACCGGTAGCTTAGCATCCTAGATTTCTCTGGTAGACCGCTTCAGTGTACTGAATCTCAATGTAATGTAGAGTAACCTAACCTGTAGCTTAGCCTTAGCTCCCTACACTTTCAAGGTAGCTTTCCCAACGCTGATAACACACTGCAGTATACATTAACGTGATGCTGGACTGTAACAAACTTAGCTATTAGTACAGTACGGTCCAGCACACCACGGACACGTTGAATCTCAATGTTTCGCAACCAAAAATACGTAGAAACGATTTTATATTAGTTATATTTCATTTATTTTTGGTACAGAAACTATGAGATTTGATCTTTGTGGTTTGCAGAAACATACAGGTTTTGGGGTTTTGCAACTGGGTTGGTTTTGCATATGAGGTCAGCAACAAATGCAGCCTACTGTACCTAATGAGTGCCCTTTATTACACAAGTATTTATCTTGTTTATTCGGGGCTTGCACGGTCATACTCATCTTTAATCCTAATCCCCTTGCAACTTGTTGTTTTGATTAAGTGGTCACAGGGGATTGTCGTCCAAGACACTCGCCTGTATAGTAGACGTCTGCAAGCCCAGGTCAGAGACAGACCCAGAGAGCTGTTGTGTGTCTTAAATACTTGTAAACAAAGGGAATACCAGTTAAGAGACAATAAAGCAATGAGTATACTTGTGCCGGAAGCAGTTGTGTTAATAGTGGTGGAAATTATGCCAAGGACAACGGCAAACTTTGTAGGATGTGGAGGAGCTGCTGGGTATCAACACTTTAACTAGGTAAGGTTTTTGTTTACACGGTCTCCGTGGGGGATTGGCTTTGGATTGAATGCTATTGGTCCAATCATTTACTCTATATTTAAAATATCCTGTGATCAATGAGGATTCTGATTGCATAACTCTTAATTATTGAACTATTATTTAAGTTAATACAATTTGCCTGCATTGTGGAAGAATGATGACCGTGAATAACGTTCTTGCTGCAACGTTTTGTCTCTGTTTCTAATTACTTACCTGTACATAGATCCTAATACATCCCTCTGTTGAAAATGTGTCTTACACTTCAGTGACATTTACTAAACCAATGCTTACTTTATGCACCAAATCCTCTCTTTCACGGTCAGAGATATTGTGACACAATATATGCATATTTCAATATATATGAAGATGGGATATATGAATATTAATTTGAATGTTGTTTTTTCTTTGGCGTTGAAGATACCACCACAGGTCATGGGGTGTGGGATGGGAAAGGCAGCAGCATCTCTGGGAAAGAAGAGGCAAAGAGGTACGACCCACCTTTCAGCTTCATTGTTCGAGGACATGGTACTATGTGTGTGGAAAGGTGGAACGTATTATTTCCATATAGATATTTAGCTACAGTAAGAGAGAGAGCGAAAAAGAGACAGATTTTCACTCGTCAATAAATATAGATTTATATTTATTTTATTTGAAGGTTTTCTCTCTGTTTCTTGTGTCTTTTCCCAGAACATATCTCCGTTCCAGGTAAATACATGTTTAATGGTATTGATCCATTTAAATATCCTGTCTTTTTTCACATTTCTATGAATGGTACATTGATCTATTAACTTAAACCCCATACTATCGGCGAAGCTGCGACTGGTGAGTCTTTTGATCAATTATTACTGTTTGCTTTTGTTTGCTATTATATCATAATTTAGCAGATGCTTTAAATTATTCAAAGTGGCTTACAGTGAATTGAGACAGAGTTCATTAAGGAGCAGAACAGGTGGTGGGTGAGGCCAGCCTACAGGTCACCTGCATACATTGGGGATGAACCCATGACCTTATGGCTTGGAGTCCCCATAGCTGCACAACACTATCCTGCTTCCTGTAACAAAACACCAAAATCCAGTTAGTGTTGTTTTTGGAGGAAGCCATCTTCAATACACAGATCAAACTATTATTTGGTTTATATGTTTCTCCTCCGCTCATCCACCAATCCTTTACTCTCCTCCTCTCCAGCCATGAGGGCAGCACTTCTGATCCAGCGCTGGTACCGCCAGTACGTAGCCCGGCTGGAGATGAGACGCAGGTGCACCTGGAACATCTTCCAGTCCATCGAGTACGCAGGAGAACAGGATCAGATCAAGGTGCATTTTTCCTCAAATGATCATCTGCCTATGAGAACCATTGAAGACATTCATGCCTGCCATGTATTCTGGCCTTCTCTCTTTATGGAAATAACATCAAAGTTAGCATATTTTCTGCCTTATTCTTGAACCATTTAAAACACCATCTTTATCTTACTTGTTTTTCCTCCAATCACACGTAGTTGATGATGGTTGATTATTCATTTGCCTCATCATTCCCAGCTCTACAATTTCTTCGGCTACCTGATGGAACACTTCACTCCAGCCAGTAGTGAGAGTGAGATAATGCCTTCCATAATCCCATTCAGGTCCTCTTAGATTATTACACAGTGATCCAAGCTCCACTTTAAGCCCCCTCCCCCCACCCCCCACCCCCACCCCAACGCTGATTGCCTCGGCCACTTCTCGCTGTCTTCCCCGTCTCTCATCAGGAAGTCTCATCTCTCATATATTCCGCGAGAACGACGTGGTCCATGACACGGAATGGGAGAGGTACTTCTGCTACAAGAGCATCGAGGTATCCCACGGTTACCATGGGCCCCACCTCACCTTCCCCATGACGTTTTGGGAGGCGTCCAAACTGGTGGAGGCCTTCAAGCACAAGCAGGTAGGTGCACTGGTGCCGGGCCTGGGATTTGAGCTGCCTTCAAGGTGACATATTATACCACCAGGTGTGAGTGTGATTAGCCATTACAAGCCGTTTTGAAAAAAATCTGCCTCTTCTGACATCACAAGTGGGCCTGGCACCTAGATGTGTGACGGATAGATGAGCACCGTTTGCTATAGTCCACTGGGTAGGCTGCTGAACTGATCTATCTAGCGACACATCTAGGTGGACACGCCCACTTATGATGTCAGAAGAGGCAGATACCCAAAACAGCTTGTAACGGCTTATCACACTGACACCTGGTGGTGTAATATGTCCCCTTTAAGCTGTGCGTGTTTTTTGTTTGTATTATTAGTATTATTAACCCCTTTTTCCCTATTTCTAACACAAATGATCACATCCATTATCATAGGGCTAATGTTAGTGATGTCGTGGTTATGCAGAAAATATTTTTTTCAAGATACTGTAATAAGCCTGCTATGTACTACAACTACAACACCTCTCTATGAATTAACCATCAATTCTTGCCATCTTCCCCGGATAACCTTTCTAATCCGTACCCCATGAGCTAGCGTTTCTTGTTGTTTTTTTTGGGGTTTTTTGGTTGCTCCTAGTAGCTGCTTCATTCCCGGTACGTCCTGCAGCTTCTCGGAGAGGCTTGGAAGCTCCTGAGAATCCTACCCAACATTAATCACGTCTCCACCTGCCACTCAAAGGAGATCACTATATGTGGTACACACACAGACACACAGACATGCGTGCCTGCACACACACACACACACATACTATGCAAATGTTTTCTCATATAGACAGAAAAAATAATGCTTTTTATCCTAGGAGACTTGCACGGGCAATTAGAAGATCTGTTATTAGTATTTTATAAGGTATGTACAATTGTCACCAACGAGTAGGCTAATGAAGGAATTATTTTTCATTACACTTGGATTCCATTCTAAAATAACTTCAACCCTTTCCCTTGTCGCAGAACGGCCTGCCTTCCTCGGAGAAGCCGTATGTTTTCAACGGAGACTTTGTGGACCGTGGCAAGAGTTCCATGGAGATCCTCCTCATTCTGTTTGCCTTCCTGCTGGTGTACCCCAACGGGGTCCACCTCAACAGGGGGAACCACGAGGACCACATTGTTAACCTGAGGTGGATCTGGGGCCCCTTAACCTCCGTTATGTTCATCCTCTTGATGGCCTGAAGCCGAAGCTTATCTTTTATGGGTTATTTATTTGTTGCAGATATGGATTCACCAAAGAAGTGCTTGGAAAATATAGGGTAGGTTTTTAGCAACTTTTTAACAACACAACCCAGTTTTGCAGTTTTTCTATCGTGTTTATTGATATTGGAAATTTCTTGTATGGTTACACTTACTTTTCAATAAAGTCAATTCAGAAATCTGAATCGGATACTGATTAAATTCATCTAGACATATATCTAAATATGATATGACCCAACAACCGCACGCTCTGTTGGTTGTCAGTTCTCGACCGTCCTCACACTGGATTGTGACCCAATTTTGGCGCCTGACCCAAAGTTTAGGAAAACACTCCTTCCATAGGTTCACGGCAAGAAGATCTTGAAGCTTCTGCAGAAGATGTTCAGCTGGCTGCCCCTGGCCACGGTGATCGATGGCAAGGTGCTGGTGGTCCACGGGGGGATTTCTGATACCACGGACCTCAACGTCATCGCCAGGATGGAAAGACACAAGGTAAACCATTCAGCAGAACCATCAGAACCTGTGAGAAGGTTCCCTGATCCATCTCTACGCACCCCAAAGAACAGTCTCATGTTTGGTCTGTCGGGCCTCTTCTGTCCATCTGTCTCCCTTTCTATCTGTCCGTCCGTCCCTCTTTCTGTCTCTCCGTCTGTCCCTCTTTATGTCTGTCCGTCTGGCCCTCTTTCCGTCTGTCCGTCTGGCCCTCTTTCTGTCTGTCCATGTGTCTGTCCATCCGTCCGTCTGTTTGTCCATACGTACGTCAACACATTACCTACAGTACGTGTCCGCGCTTCGGCCGCCCAAGAGTAGTCGCCGGCCGGCCGGCGGTGACGGACGATCTCCCCGCTGCACCGAGGGAGGCGAGGAGAGGAACCACCACGGGAAAGGGGCCCCGGCCCCGGCCCCGGGCCCCGGGTCCAGGCACGCCGCCCAACGGCGCTCCCTCCACTCCGGCTCGGCGGTGGAGGAGGAGCTGAGGCGGAGGCGGCAGCAGGCCGGTCTCAGCCAGTCCCTCCAGGAGCTGCGGCGGCTGGTGTCCTCCTCTTCCTCCTCAGACGACGACGACGACGATGGCGCTGACGACGACAACTCGGACCCGCAGCCCCGGACCCCAGAACGGGACGAGTGGAAACAGGTGAGTGAGAGGAGGTAGAGGAGTGGTTGAACTTTGTGTGGTTCCAATGAAGGGGATCGGGGCCTGGTGATTTTGCCTCCCAGCTGAATGGCTGTGGGTTCGAACCCCACCCCGTGTCCACACAGTCTCCCCGTAGCCATCATTTGAGCTAGATGCTTCTTACCACCCCCTGTTTATGAATGAAATGCAAAACTGTATACAAATACAACACACAAGATAATGAAAGTATCTGCTTAAAGGTCCCATGGCATGCCACCAGGTGTGGTGTGATTAGCCACTACAAGCCGTTTTGGAAATCTGTCCCGGGTGGGCGTGTCCTTCTAGATGTGTGCTGGATAGATCAGTCCACCAGCCTACCCAGTGGACTGTAGCAAACGTTGCTCATCTATCTGTCGCATATCTAGGTGGACACGTGGATGGAATGGATGCCCATTGTCATCTGGCCGGGGACTACAGCAGGATATTAGTCATGCTGGCTAAAGCTGCCCTTTTTACTGTATATAATGCAGTTGATTAATTGGGACTGTCCACGTACAATAAAACAATAAAGTAAAGTAAAGTACACGCCCACCTGTGATGCTATAAGGGGCAGATTTCCAAAACGGCTTGTACCGGCTAATCCCACCACACCTGGTGGCACGCCATGGGACCTTGAACGACGAAAGTCAAAGTTAAACCTATCGAGGCCAAAATGAACATTCCCATCACAGGGTATAAAGTCATTGTTTCAGTTGTTTGATCTGTCGGCATTTCATGACCGACACCATGACGACGGTACGGTCCTTTAATGATGGGGCTGTGGCCGTGTCAGATGGTGAGACCTCCTGTGGAGCGACCCCATGGCCCAGGACGGCTGCCAACCCAACCAGGTGCGGGGCGGGGGCTGCTACTGGGGACCCGACATCACAGAGGAGGTGCTGGGGAGACACCACCTCCAGCTTCTCATCCGCTCCCACGAGTGCAAGCAGGACGGCTACGAGTTCTGCCACAACCGCAGGGTGAGTGGTGCCGCAGTGTATTTAGGACAAATACTTGTCCCTCACTACTGAGTCTTTAAGTAGAGGCTCTTATGGGATTGCGACGTGCAGGGATTTCCAGAGCACTCAGGGATGCCTGTATGGTGACTGCAGGCCTCGTGAAGCAGAAGCTTTGGACTTTGGGTGGTAAAGGCCCCTTGGCTGTTGGGTCTTTAGTTGGCTTCTCTTGTTTGGTTCCCAGCAGGTGCTGACGTTATTCTCAGCGTCCAACTACTACGAGGTGGGCAGCAACCGGGGCGCCTACGTCCGCATGGGGCCCGACCTGGTGCCACACCTCATCCAGTACCAGTCCAGTCAGACCTGCCGGACCCTCACCCTCAGGCAGAGGTATGGGACCACCACTCCGCAACCAGCCTCCCACTCAATGCGCCACACTCTTTCCAGCCACTGTGGGAAGGATCATTTGTCTTGTATCAGTGTAATAGATACTCCGACAACACTGACTATGGGACAATTTTCTCCCTGATGGTAGAATTTGAAAAAATTGTTTTGAGCTAAGTGAGGTCTGGGAGATAAGGACAAGGGCAAGGACACCGCTGGCTTGATCGGGCACATGCTCTGATTGGGCTTGTGGAACTTCTGTTTACCATTTCGTCATTTTGCTGCAGACACTCCAATCCAAAGTGACATGAAGGTGAAATGGGATGCAGGTCATTAATAAGCATGCAGGGGGCTAGGTCACCTTGCTCAAGGATGCCTATTGGGAGACTTCAGCGGGATCGAACCCAGAACCCTTTTTTTGGCTATACAAGTCGAACACCGACTTTAATAACGACGAAACGATCCTGGCCCCTTAACAGACATTTCTTTATTTGACTACTATCCCAGCACTGGACATACCAAGGTGGATACGGTATGAAGTTACGATGCAGTACGGTTGTGTGTGTGTATTTCTCAGTATCGGGAGAACAGAACGGTCGGCTCTCTGCGCTCTGAGGGAGCAGCTGTTCGCCCACAAGTCAGATCTCCTCGGTGCGTTCCAGCACTACGATCCTGACAACACGGGTACTCCTTTAACATCGCTTTGGAAACCGATCAGCCGAAAAGTTCTTTGATGGTTATACTTCTAGTGAGCCTGACATCGCCACACCAATTTTTCCAATGCATATGCCATATGCATGAGGGGAAACCCCTCATGCATATATATGCAATAACAATAATGACCATTTCCATGATCGTAATAATCTATTATGATCCTAATGCTAATAATAATATATAATATTTTGTAAAGATTTTTATTTTGCACTTTAAAGTTTTTAGAGATTACAAGTGGATTGAACAGCGAAAAATCTAAAAGCTAGAATGAATGGTCTCCCTGCAAAACAGATGTTTCTATTCCCTGGGAGACATCATAGCCCGGACGCAGCCCTGATGCTTATTCACCGCCATCTAGTGGCCGTGTAGGGAAGCAAATACGTGACATCACTAAGGTGCAGTGCTGCGGTCCGTCCACCAGGGGTGATCTCTCTGAAGCACTGGGCCAGTGCCATGGAGGGGGTGCTGAAGCTGGGTCTGCCCTGGAGGGTCCTGCGCTCACAGCTGGGCACCAGCACCCAGGACGGGATGCTGGACTACCGGGAGTGGATCCAGGAGCTGGTTTTCAGCGAGCCCAAACATGAGGTCCATTGTGTGTGTGTGTGTGTGTGTGTGTGTGTATGTGTGTGTGTGTGTGTGTGTGTGTGTGTGTGTGTGTGTGTGTGTGTGTGTGTGTGTGTGTGTGTGTGTGTGTGTGTGTGTGTGTGTTTGTCCTATGGTTAGTGTGTGTGTGTGTGTGTGTTTGTCCTATGGTTTGTGTGTGTGTGTGTGTGTGTGTGTGTGTGTGTGTGTGTGTGTGTGTGTGTGTGTGTGTGTGTGTGTGTGTGTGTGTGTGTGTGCGCATGTGTTTGTGTGTGTGTGTGTGTGTGTGTCATGTTTTGTGTGTGTGTGTGTGTGTGTGTGTGTGTTTGTCCTATGGTTAGTGTGTTTGTGTGTGTGTGTGTGTGTGTGTGTGTGTGTGTGTGTGTGTGTGTGTGTGTGTGTGTGTGTGTGTGTGTGTGTGTGTGTGCGTGCGTGCGTTTGTGGGTGTGTGGGCGTGCGTGCGTAATCTATTCACATGAATGACATACAAGCCTGCTGATCTTTACTGATACACACAGAACAATACCACCTACTCATGCACCTGTGTTTAAAATGGACGTGCTGTCCATTTTATGTTAGCTCTCCAATGCCAGTATCCTGGAGACCATGTACAGAAACCACTCCAACCTGGAGACCATCTTCAGGATCATAGACACAGACCACTCAGGTGAGGCTAAGGAGAGTCGGTCTTCACTTTTCTAAGTATGGAGCATTAAATTCCATCTAGTTACTGTACCGATAGCGATATATTGTTGCACTTCTTATGACAAATGTACTTGTAAGTCGCTTTGGATAAAAGCATCTGCTAAATGCCCTAAATGTAAATGTAAATGTAGTCAAGATCCAAAGCGACTTACTTTGAATGTCCTTGAGTAAAGGTCAGTCTGGGTTCATTTCCCTCTGGGAGGCATGCAGACTGCACCATATTGTGACTTGACCATCTGGGTTCGAGTCCCAATGGAATGACCTTGTGGCTTGGTTCTATTTTTGACCATGTTGTGCTTATCGTGTTTTCTAAAGTAGCCTTCCCTAGTATCTTTTGGCAAGCCGCTCTCGAAGCTATTGGATTCCAATTGTACTCTCAGTAAATATTTTGGTGAGAATCTCTCACCAACGCAACACTTCCTTGGGCACACAAGCGGAAATTCTTTCCCACAGCTACGAGTCCGTTGAGTTGATATGTTAATGGTCTTTATTGCATAATTAATATAACAGATTAGATATACAGTATATTTACCGCCATTTCTGTGCCATCAAATGTTTTAGCTGATGAATGTTCTCCACAGTATCTCCTACATGAGCTGACCTAACTGATGTTCCGACTGAAGCAGAATAGATTATTTTGCATTGTCAAACCCTAGCCAATTAATCTTTGCACCTTGTCAGAACTGATTTTTTTTCTGAAATACAAAAACTGAAAATGTTATATATATATTTTTTTTTTACAGAATTACATTATACTTACTATAGTGCGTAATCTAACTTGAATCTTAACTCATAATTGAATTAATTGTTTTAGAATTGTATACAATTATTACACAAAAATATTTTACTTGCTTTGTCATTTGATAAATTATGAATAATGTAATAATAACATTATGAGCAAAAAGGTTGTATGTTATCGGCTCACTAATTTTATTATATTACTGACCAGGTATTAAATGATCAGTTTTTGTTCGAAAATGTTATCACGTTATCAACCAGTTAGTATGTTATTGGTTTTTATTAAAACATTGCAAGACATTATTCACGATTATCATCAGTTCTTCCAAGCCTGTATTTAACCTTAAATCCAAACTGATTATGTTATTGAATTTATTGGGATAGGCCTACTACAAATCGATACAAGTTGCTGTTGTCAGTGCTGCATTTTAAGCTGGAAGTGGGTTCCACCACGATACATAACTTTGCCTCGCGTCACGTTTAAACTCAACACTGAAACCAGCGGCCAACCGTAACCACGACGCTCGTGTTTTCAACGGGTTGGGAAGTGAACAAGCGTTTTTCTCCAACCTCAGGATCGCTGTCATTCGAGGAGTTCCGGCAGACCTGGAAACTCCTGAGTGCCCATCTGAAGACGGAGGTGGACGATGAGGCCATCGCCGACCTGGCCCTCAGCATCGACTTCAACAAGGATGGCAGCATCGACATCAATGAGTTCATGGAGGCCTTTCGCCTGGTGGCCCTCGGCGTCCCCTCATAGACTAGGGGGGCCCCCCACCCCCAGTGGGGGTATTTGTAACCCTTCATGGGCTTACAAATACAAGTGTAATATATTTTAGCAGTTAAAGCAGTTGCTTAGCTTAGTTGATGAATTTTATGAACTCAAATTATTCTTGCGCTTTTTGGACTGTGTCTTCACTGTTGAATGCACTGTATCGTATAATTGTTTGTCTCTTTTGGATAAAAGCCTAAGCTAAATAAATGAAATGTAAGTGTAGTAACGGGCTGGAGGGGTCCCTGGCTCCAGGAATAAACACTCAATTTCAAGGGTCTGCATCATCACCACCAGCACTTGTTTACCTACTTGCTGGAGGGATTGTGAATACCTATTCTAGCAATAATTCATGATTTGTAGTTCTCTGCGCAGTGCAAATGCCATTCAAAAGAGAAAATGTGTTGAATATAAGGTCGGGTTAGGGTACGGTCAGCTGTTTATTGGTAGTAGTGAGTGACCTAAGAGGAATGGGACTTTATAATTAATAGTTATAAATTATTGAGGCCCTTATTCTTAAAAAAAAACTAGAAACTATTCATTACATACACTATTAACAATGGTTATTAAAAGGCCTAGAATCAATGCCTACCGGTCTGTCTACCTACCCACCCATGCACACTGCATAATACCGAAGCCTTGAACCAGGCTAGGTGGACAGTGTATTTCTAAAGTTATGCGTTTTGAGGGAGGCCTGAAGTGAGGTATAGGATTACTCTAGTTGATTTCTTTGCCAAAGTTTGTTAACAATTAAATTATTAGCAACGTTGTTTGGTATACAGAGTTCATGCAAACATTATGGACCCCGATATTGTAGTCTTGGATAATTGCGTCACATGCAAGAAATACAGCCAAAGTTTTTAAAGGATTTTTCATTTTATTAATAAATCATGGAGCTCGTCATGTTACAACGGCAATGAAAAACCTATTTACAATGAATAACATTTTGTTGTACAAACAATTGCCAAATGCCGGAAAGTTATGTTGGTGTAACTGCAATGTTGTTCAGACATACGGCCTACGTTGGGCTTTTTCCTCCAAGTATGTGGTGTGGGTTTTAAAAATCGTACTCCTCTGCATATTAGGGACATACCGTCTCGTAAAACCCGTTCTCACATTCATGTCTCAAACAACTACTGAAACCATCATGGTAGTTTTGAGTTGTTGTGTTTCATGTGAAGGGAGTCTCGAGAACCACGGAGGCTTTGAGTGTTGGTGCATTAAGGTGGGGGGTCTGTGGGGGGTCTGTGGGGGGGGTCTGTGGGGGGGGTTTCAGCTGTGGAGCCCGCTCCGGATGTGCCCGCTGTCCGTCAGCCCGTGCTCTATGAGCTTGATGTCCTCCAGGTCGTCCTTGATCACACTGATGAGGTGGCCCAGGCCCTCTTGCTGCTGCTTCAGGTGCTGCACGGGAAGGACAGAGTTGCGGATTCAGGGTTAGGGGGTGAGGCTCTCAGGGTGAGTCCTTCAGGGTTAGGGGGTGAGGCTCTCAGGGTAGGTCCTTCAGGGTTAGGGGGTGAGGCTCTCAGGTTAAGTCCTTCAGGGGTTAGGGGGTGAGGCTCTCAGGGTAAGTCCTTCAGGGTTAGGGGGTGAGGCTCTCAGGGTAGGTCCTTCAGGGGTTAGGGGGTGAGGCTCTCAGGGTAAGTCCTTCAGGGGTTAGGGGGTGAGGCTCTCAGGGTGAGTCCTTCAGGGTTAGGGGGTGAGGCTCTCAGGGTAAGTCCTTCAGGGGTTAGGGGTAAGGCACATGCTCTGGGTTCGATGCCCAACTCTAACAAAAAACTCAATTAGCCAAATTTATTAATCAAAACATATTTGTATCTGCATTTGCTTTGGGTCAAAGTATAACTGATTTTTTTAAGAGCGTATCATAAGTGACAGATATGTGCGTTTGCGTACATAGTTATAATGGAGGTAAAATCTCACCTGTTTGATTTCGCGGAGAACGTCCGCATCCACGTTATAGCGCTCCTCTGACCTCACCGCCCCAAAGTGGTTCTGCATCCGGATTTGGGACATCAGCTCATTTAACCGCCCCTTTTTGATAAAAAAACAACAACAATACAGTGGAGAAATGGATTCATTTAATACGGAGCAAACCCGTGTTCACATTATCTTTTATTTTAAGTATGAATTGAACCTTAGTAACAAAAGTCAAAGTGAACTTTACTGTCAGACCGACAAAGTTACAAGAAGAACCGAAATCGCGTTTCCCGTTGCTCCAAATGTTCTAATATATATTTACCACACAACATATAACATAACATAATAGTGCAAAAAGACAACTACAAATAAACACTTTATATATAGCATGAACAGCATCCATTATACTGAATAGAGTATTCACAGTGTTATGAGGTAGCATCCATAACACAAGCACCCACCTTGAACTGTGTGGGGGCGTTGAGTTCAGACTGGATGGTGTCCAGCTGCACCCGTAGGTGCTCCTCGTCCACCTGGATAGCGTAGCCGCTCTTCCTCTGGATCTCCTGCTTAATGAGCACCTAGCAATCGGGCAGGGGGGGGCGAGGATAAGGCGAGGAGTGAGGAGAAGTCATGGGTTGAACACGGAGAAAGGTATACTGGCCCACGATGCACCCAGTGAACCCTCCAGCTCTCCTTTAGTCAAAGTAGCTATGAACTAGCCGGATGAACTCCTTTAGATAGTCAAAGTAGCTATCTGAACTAGCCAGCTGAACTCCTTTAGATAGTCAAAGTAGCTATCTGAACTAGCCAGCTGAACTCCTTTAGATAGTCAAAGTAGCTATCTGAACTAGCCAGTTGAACTCCTTTAGATAGTCAAAGTAGCTATATGAACTAGCCGAATGAACTCTCCTTTAACAAGCCAAGGAAACCATTTGAACTACCCGGATAAACTATGCACCTCAACTACCCATATTAACTAACTAGCCTGACAGACTAGCATTAGGCTAGCTAAAATAGCCAGCAGAACTAGCCTGATGAGCTAGCATTTAGCTGTATGTGTATTTGAGGTGAACCCGATATCCAGGCGAGTATTCTCTACCTGCAGGACTCTGTGAGACAGATCCATCAGCTTCCTTTTGTACTGCGCTATCTTGGCCACCGTTGTCGCCTGGTTCTTCTGCAGGTCACTGATGTCCCCGGAGATGATCTGAGATGAGAGGACACACGGGGGATCCAGAAGGTCATTTTGTGTACGAGTGAGAGAAAGAGAAGGAGGAGAGAGGAACAGGGTTTTATTGGGGCGTGGTCGCTGTGGGCGGTATGGTGGTGGTCTGGGACCTCCTCCACTCACATCCACCCTGGTTTGGTGCTGCTTGGTCATCTGCTCCTGGATCTTAAGTCTTCGGAGCAGCTCTTTGAACCCCACCATGGGCACCGGGATCAGCCTGTAGGAGGGGAAGAGGAGGTCAGGACACGGTTGGTTTAAAAAAAAAATTAAATAAAAATAAAGGTCCCAGTCTCTGTGCTGCGAGCCCCAACCTACTTCTCAGGGTCGGGGTTGTCCACCTTGGCCTGCTCCCATATGATCGGATCCACCCCTGACAAGTAGAAAAACATGGCGTTCACTTGACGGGAACAAAGCTCTACTATTTTTGACTTTTATTACAATTTGTATTCAGTTCTTTTTTTTTTTTCAATGACATGAAAGGTAGAGAAAAAAAAAATGACAAAAAGAGAGATAGGCAAAGACAGTGAGACAGGAAGAAAGACAAACGTACGGGAGAGACAAGACACGCAGGCCTTTCACACAGGAACTGATTAACTCGAGAGAGAGAGAGAGAGAGAGAGAGAGAGAGAGAGAGTCAGGCCCCAAGAGGAGTAGGAGTTACACTTTCACACATGCGACACACAAACAGGAGATAAGGCGCATCAGACGTGTTCCCACATTTGGGAGATGCTCTGGTGTACATCAGGGGGGTGCCTGGGCAGAGCGTGTAGGAGGCCGGCCGTGACCGCACACCGTAGGCAGCGTAGTTGCAGTGTTTCCTTTACAACCCATCAAACATGGCGGATGGGGCCACCAACTCTCTTTTTGTGGTGATATGATGAATTTATATCATATCAGAAGAAAAGTGGAAAGCAGACAGACGTTGGAACGAGGGAAGAAGCAACGTCAGTAACACGCCAACCCGCTCGTTGGGAATTCTCTCTGGCTCTCTCCGATTCTTTGGACTTCACACTAGGGGACCCGGTATGTTAAACGCGAGCCCTGCCGGGTATTACCCGGAGAAAGTCAGACG
Organism: Melanogrammus aeglefinus; assembly: GCA_900291075.1. Classification (NCBI taxonomy): domain Eukaryota; kingdom Metazoa; phylum Chordata; class Actinopteri; order Gadiformes; family Gadidae; genus Melanogrammus; species Melanogrammus aeglefinus. The sequence goes on from OLKM01001892.1 coordinate 74,195, forward strand.
CACGGTGCATCTGTGAAAGGCCCAACAGTGAGAATGTGAAAGACAACCCGGGAGAGAGAGAGAGACACGCGCCCAGAGAGACTGAATGAGACAGGAAGATGGAAAAGGAGCGAGACGAATAGAGCGAGAAACAAATCCACGCGGAAAGAGACTCGCGGGGGGGGGGGGGGGGAGACTGACCTGCGGGCGCGTTCTGCAGCAGCTGTTTGAGCTGGGTCTGGGAGAGCTCCGTGCGCGTCACCGACATGAGGACCCCTATCTGGACCAGCTGGGCCTTGACGTTGGCCTGCTCCACGAAGCTGTACAGCGTGCTGGCCGCGATGCGCTTGGACGTGCCGTTGGGCGAGCGCTCCACCACGTACACAATCACCTCCGTCCTGGTGAGGGGATAATTAAGGTTCAAGCCTCAGACCCCAGAAAATGCCTTTTTAAGTGAGGCACTCATAGATGGTGTAGAGAAACCAAATCTCACTGGTCGTCGGGCAGGGCCTTGACCCCCTCCACGTTGACGGACAGCGACTGGTTGCTGCCCAGCAGCTTGAAGAGGGACTCCACCAGGTGCTGCTGCTGGGCGCGCACGTCCGCCTCCCTCTTGTTGAGGCACAGGGCCACCAGGCCGTCCTCGTCCTTGTTACCGGGGATGCAGCTGTAGCCCACCGCCTGCGCGGCACACACACACGCACGCGCGCGCGACACACACACACACACACACGCACACACAGTTTTAAAGTACCACCCCATAGGCACACTGCATACAAGTATACATAAATGCTTTTAAATAATAATAAAAACAAGCATTTCCACATAATTTAATAATCCCACAATCACTTTCTATCCAAAGCCAATCCAGAAACCTTTCAGCTGGGAGTTTGAATCCGCAAGACGCTACACTATCTCCTCACCCCATCCAAGCCCCGCCTCTGACTGTTCGGTTAACAACACGTGTTTATAAGCCTTCAATGCCGGGATTCCAACAACCACATCAATAGATTATCCTGCGCTACAAAACAGAAGAGGGAAACAAAACCCAACAGACTTTAATGCTCCGGAAAAGGAATTTTTTGATTGGTTAACAAGGGTCACCGGGCATTTTTGCTTTTGCATTGCAGGCTTTAACACAAAACTCCAAGTATGCCCGTCACATGTGCAAATGCTTTTTAGTGCGATCCACACCTTGTGCAAATGCTTTTTAGTGCGATCCACACCTTTACAAGAACCCATATTCTCCAGTCGCCCCTCCCCGCCGTACCTTGAACCTGCAGAAGGGGTTCTCCAGGCTGAAGTCCACGGGCGGCGTGCTGTTACTGTAGTAGCCCTTGCCCGTGCCCCAGTAGGCCTGCAGCTGGTTCCACTTGGCCAGGATGGCGTCCCTCTCGTCCCCCAGCAGAGTGGGTGCCGACAGGGCCGTCACCTGCTGGTAGAGCTGGGCCTGCCCATGCTGGGGCTGCTGGCCGAACAGACCACCTGAGGGGGGGGGGGGAAGAGAGAGAGAGAGAGAGAGAGAGAAGAGAGAGAGAGAGAGAGAGAGAGAGAGAGAGAGAGAGAGAGAGAGAGAGAGAGAGAGAGAGAGAGAGAGAGAGAGAGAGAGAGAGAGAGAGAGAGCGCCATGAGTAGGACAGTCTGTGAGGCGCGATTGTGCGACACCATGAAGTGCCACATTCAGTTTATCCCCCCCCCCCCCCTTTATTCTCAGAGTTGTCTCTCACCTTGCTGCGGCTGAGCAGCCTGGAGGTTGAAGCCCCCGAACCCCCCGAGACCACCCCCTAACGCAGCCCCGAATCCCCCCACCCCAGGGGCGGTGGCTGCCCCCAGTCCAGTGGGGAACCCAAAGCCTTTGTTCTGGGTGTTTCCAAAGAGGCCTCCTGGAAGAGCAGAAGAGGAGAAATTGTTCTGAAAAAACGAAAGTCACATGATGGTAAACACGATTTAAACACTTTTTTTGTGACGCTTGACCTCATCGTTCTGTATAAGTAGTGGTTAAAGAAGAGATTTGAGAATGAGAGGAAGGGAGACATCTTGTGGTGGTAGGATGGAACGCTCATTACAAAAAGAAAACCAGAAGTACATAGTTCCAATAAAAGTCACAATAGAAAGAGACACGTTAGACTTTCTCAGAAGTTACCAATATTCCAGGCTTGACCCGAAACAATTAACAAATCATCCCACGACAAGGAATTTACTCGACCTGTTTTGAACGCCGATTGCTATGGAAACGTGTTATTTTCCGTGACTTCACTGCCAGATAACAGAACACCTACCCAGCCGGCCACCCAAGAAGACACCCCCCTCTCAGACGCATGGCACATTAGCAAAGATATTTCTCATAGGTAAACAAGCCCCATGACTGCGGGGGGAAAAACGGGTTTCATTGCCAATTCAAATCCACGTAGTCCTGGTTGGAGCAGGCGGGAGCCCTACCTGTGGTGCTAGCGGGTGTAGCGAAGCTAAAGGTGGAGCCTGGCACGGCAGCAGCGGTGGTAGGGGCTCCAAAGCCCCCGAAGGCCCCTGAGCAATACACAAGGTGTTTAGAAAAAAACCTCCCGAAACAAACATGTAGTAGTACACATGGACCGGTGGGGAGAAGGGGAGAGATGAGGAGGAAAGGAGAACTAGTGACAACGTTGTCAGCTTTGATTTGGTGAACCACTGTCCTCCAGGACCTAAACCTTACCCTAACCTAAGAGTAGATTTCATAGAAGGCTGCAAAGCTGGGCGTTCTGGTACAGTGTGGGCTGTATCAGAATAGTCACTGCAACAGAGTAGTTCCGATCAATGCATTTTGCTTATGATTATTGTTGCCAGAAAAAAAAAGTAATATTAAGGCCTACAGAGATCTCCTATTACTCGCTTAAAAGCAACACAGTAAATAGTAACATTACAAAGCGTCTTAGCGTACCACATTCAATTTATAATTATTATTATTACTATTATTTCAAATGGATTGCCGACCTCCCAACACCAGACCAATGGTAGGGAAGCCAGGTTAATATTAAGGTGTCTTAAAGTGCAAGTGATTCTGAACACTGATATTTAAAAGAAAGTACACAGAGTTCTAGGACAAAGGGGGGGGGGCACCTTATCCCCATGGTTACGATAATCAACTGATTATTTTTTTAAGAGCTAATATGAACTGCACTACATACCGTGACACCAAAGACATTACATTTACATTTAGGCTTTATCCAAAGCGACTTACAATAAGTACATTTGTCATAAGAAGTTAAACAACACATCAGAAAGGGACAGAAAGGATGTTCATAGAACCAAGTACAAGTACTAACTATCGCTAGACTAACCCATTCCCCGTGGTAGTGATAGCATTTACTGCAGATGCTACACACTTAAGTACTATGAATAAGTGCAATGTAGATTAAGTGCGTACAATAAGTGCGTACTTTAAGTGCCAGGACGTACAACATACAATGGTGGCCGGAAGGGACCGCCCAGAAAGAGCGCCACACATCCACAAACACCTCATCACTGTGTGTTGAAAAAACTTCAAACACACGTCAAAGTTATGAAAATGATGGACGTGGATGTGCACACAGATACTGATTAAATTAGGACATTTTTAAGCGGGCCACTACCTGTGCTAGCCAGGCTATTATCAACATTGATAACAGTGCCAGTGGTGGTAGCTGGACTAAAGCATGCAACACTAAAGATGAATGTGTTATTATTTGTTGTTGGCATTCAAACCAAGCACCCCCCCCCCCCCCCCCCCCCCCCCCCCCTCTAAACCCACCAGCAGTGGGGATTGCTGCTCCAAGTCCCCCGAACCCTGCAGCCATTGGAGGGCAGGCAGCCAGAGACAGACGGAGAGAAAGGGCGACATGAAGAGGTTAGGGTAAGAAAAACAAATCATGCAATCTTGAAGAAACTCTTCATTACACTTGATATGGGCATGCATCTTTAAGTTACTTGTAAAAAGTACAATCTCAAAGCATTTGTTTAAAGCAAAATGACATAACAACTGAATGTTGACCATTATCGGACACACACACACACACACACACACACACACACACACACACACACACACACACACACACACACACACACACACACACACACACACACACACACACACACACACACAAATTAGATAATAGAAGATACACAGGACACATTTAGCATTACTTTGTGAAAACCTTTACGAATTCTAACAACGCAAACGACTCCCGTTCTATCCAAAAAGGGCACCTAACTGGGCTAATAATCTACAGCTATCCTTGGCTTGGTCGTGTACATGTCTGTGTGTAGGTCTTACCCGTTGTGGCCGAGCTAAACCCAAATCCTGGAGCTGCTGCAGCAGTTGTGGCTGCAGCCCCAAATCCAGGGGCGGTCAGGGCTGTGACAGAGGCAACAAAGAGGCACAAAATGTGCAGTCAGACTCAATGGCACTTGATACACCATACGCCTTGACCTCGTTCCAAATAATAGGCTGCTACAGCACAGGAAGTAGTGCTGACCAAACTGAAAGCACTATAATTTCCTGAGAATACATATTACAAATAAACAACATAGTACAAATGAAGACTATTTGGTTAGGACTTTTAGAAGATGTGGACAGGACAAGTGATGCTCCAACTACCAAATAGACGACATAGTACTATTTGTGTAGGACTTTAAGGAGATGTGGACAGGACTAAGTGTTGTTCTTACTACCAAATCCAGAGGCGGCAGTGGTTGTGGTGGCAGGGGCGCCAAAGCCAAATGCTGAGGATGCTGTGGTTTTGGCACCAAATGAACCAAATGAAAATCCAGTCGTGCCTTTATGATAGAATACAACATTTAATATGGGATGTCATGATATGGGTAGTGTAAATTATAAACGGAACAAAATCGCCATGTGGCTTAAAACCTATCGGTTGTAGCTGTACACATGCAGCCGTTAATAAATCAAACAATCTGATCTACAAATGATTACGTTCACCACTTAGAAAACTGTTAGGAACGCTTCAAATACGATATCAAATGAGATCATCTATAGACTCTATAATAAGCTTATGGGATGTGGTTCATCTTTTATACTGCTAACGTTAGCTGAGGAACAACAGCAGGCTACAAGTCTGTGATCTTTCTCTGTTGATTCAACAACGGCCGACAAATGTTGGTCCATACATTTAGAATATATAGCAATGCTTAATAATCGAAACGAAAGCCACATTTGGAGTTAAAAGTCTTACTGGCAGCAGGATTGGTGGGGGCGCCTCCGAAATTGAACGCCATGTTTAGGTTTGCCCTCCTATCATGTCCGTCCGACTATAAAATGCGGTAATAGTTGAAAGGTTCCGTATATTGGACCCCAAACATATTTGCGGTCCAATATACACACAAATAAATATATGTACGTGACTTTCTGTTAATTCTGACCATATATATTTGTATTATTAAATTATGAATGATGAACTGTTGAATCAAAACCACATATTCCTGGTTATAAGCAGGGTAATAACCTATCACTAATTCTGCGTTTTGATTGGCTGAGCTACCAGTAGGCGATAAGTTATAGCCTACTGGTAGCGAAAACGCCGGCTTTGTAAACAAAAACAATGGCGGCTGCTTCGCATTTTTATGAAGTTTCTGACGATTTTATAAGCTCAAATTATTTTCTGGACATGTTTTCATGTTTTTACTGCCCTACTAGTTTAATTTTACTAAAACAATTATCACTCTCGCCCGAATGGGCTATGACTCAATAGCCCATTCGGGCTCGAGGGATAATTGTTAAATAACTAGCACGCACGCTTTATAAGTCCCGGTATCAGTAATGGAGCATAAATTACTTCTTAACTTATGGCACTCCTTAACGCAAGTGTTAATTACTTTCTTATGTTTATATGCGATGAGGCTACATCATAAAAACTATACAGCTCAATAAAAACATACAAGGCAATTTGTAACAAACAATTTGATTGTATTGTATTTCATGAAACACAAGAATCAATTATACAGAAAAGAAAATTCAACTTCAACTTTGAGATACGTACAATTCTACAGAGACGCCGCTATCGTTTTTAACGTTTGAGCTTATTCAGAATTTTAAAAAAAATGTTGGCTACAAATTCTGTTTGATTGATTTAAAAGCTCTGTTTCAGCAGTTTGTTTCATTACCTATGAATATACCTTAAATGATTTGAAAAACCCTGGAATTTTTAATGGGCTTATAGCATGGAAAATGAAATGATATGTTGTATTTTGAAGCTCTCTTTCAAGTAAACCTTTGACGTTTTCAAAGTTCCAGACCTGGTTAGACATCATCTCTAATATTCTACAATTGAATCGAAGAAAGACCATGCCGCTAAAATGTAAATGTTCAATGCCTCCAGTAACATGCAGTTCAAAACAGTTCAGTGTTTTATAAGACATTGCACATTGAAAATCAATGTGCAATGTCTTAATTTGAGTCTTAATTGTGTCTAAAACTATTACATTTATGAAATTTCTGTGGCACAAAAATGGCTTTTGTCCAGGCTCAAACTCACGAAGAGGTGCAGTGACAAGGGTTAGAGCATCATTTTCACAGGCAAAGGGAAATAAACAAAGTAGTTGTAAGTAAAATATTTGAACGTTCCATTACCAAAATAAATGCTTGCATGGCACTACAAAAAAAACAAATATGAATAACTTCTATATATCTAACTTCACAGAACTGAGAACATTTCTCACAGCTTTAAACTTGATGCGATGATATTAAACATTAAGAGGAATATATGCAGTTCAAGATTACAAGTCTATGTACAAACAGTGTCATAAGCCGAGTTTCTATTGACTAAAAACAATGAACCCTACAATAGAACATACAACCAAAATAGACCATTACCATAACTATTTGAATCAACTGAAAATGTAACATAGGAAGGCTGTGGAATAAGTAACAACTTATTTTTGTTGTCAAAAAAATGAATTGAGATGTACCAAAAGGAGAAAAGGCCCCTCCATTAGTAAATAACCCAATTTCAAACACAGTAACTCTTCTAATACTACCGGACATGCCGCCAGTGTGTTTTTGAGACGATAAGTATCTATCATAGAGAATATTATAAAAATATAAGTTTTATCAATCTCTTGTGGGACGTTGAGTAAACTCTCCTTATACTTATCATGAGTATGCTTATAAATACAGATGGAATTCTTTCCTCTTTCCGAAAGCGATTTGGACCTCTTATCAAATCCTTCCCGACTGGCCGTCCTCCACAGGGGTGCCTGTGCACAGACATGCGCCCCCTGCTGGCGAAGTGCACTACTGCTCGGAGTACAGAGGCGACAGGTGCATGTCTGTTCCGTTCTGGGGATCTTCCTTCTCTTTCTGACCCACGGCCGTGTAGGGTGAGTCGTCTTTGGCGGTAGGCTGCGGAGAAAACTGGTCACATGTTACAAAGTGTGGTTCTAGAAACCCTGACCTTGCCTTGTTCACATGTTGTTGGACTAAAAACTTGGATATAAATTCATATTGATATGTTTTAGTTGTAGCATGCGATATAAATGTCCCTATGCCGTCATCGTAGATAGTGATATATATCTTTCAGTATGAAGCGGGTCGTAAACAAACAAAACAAGACAAACAAAGAACATAAACAAATTGTGCCACTTGGTTAACCACACAAACCTTTCTTATTGGATGGTGGATGTTGAGGTGAGAGGGTTAAAAAGTGTATGAGGCTGACATGAAACGGTGGAACGTGAAAGCATGGTTACAAGGACAAAGACAAAAGACACACTTACAGAGGCAGCGTAGAGAGGCTTGGTGAATGCAAGCTTTTTAACTTCCTTCTGCACGGGGGGATATCAGGGGACACACATGCACAATGCTGTTAGTACGAATTGAAGCAGATGACTTGTGAATTATCGTCCATGTTGCTGAGCACAAAGTTAGTGTTTTGTAGCGATATCGTGTGAAGTTTTAATGAGGGACCTCCAACATCAAATATGATTTGAAATTCAGCACAATAAAGTCAAAAGCAGACAAATGGACGCGTGAAAAGAACAAATGGACTATATTCATCATTATAATATTGGACCACATGCTTTTGTGAAAAACATTAAACATGAGATGCCTCACTTGCTGGCGGCGGCTGCGAAGCAGAAGGATGATGAAGACGACAAGCAAGATGGCACCCAGGCCCACGATAAGGAGAGGGAAGTTGGACACCACAGTCTCTATGAGAAGCAACTTCTTGAGTCTCTCTGCGGAAGCGTCGTCAATCTCCACAGTCTGTGGTGAGAAAACAGTGCCACGCCATGAGGGAACAAGCAATCAATAACTTTCAATTCATCAGATGCTTTTATCAAACAAAGATACAGTTAGATTTAGTATTGATTCAACCTGTCCAAACCAAATATCCAATATCCAGTGATTGAACGAATCACCTACCCCAAAATGCCTGATTTCGCTAGTGAAAGTATGAAAAAAAAGGGCTTACCTCGTTGAGAAACATGACTGGAAAGATTGTGTCAATTAGTTTCCTTGTTGCCCTGCAATACGTGCGAAAGAGCAGGCATAACATTTTGAATGATTGCTTTTTAAAACGTCATCTGATACAGTTGAAAACACCAAATACTCACGGGAAGTAGGTGACCCTGCCAATTTGGATGTTAACCTGGGCTTTCTTGCTCGCACGAACCGGAATCCCAGTGGTCTAAGCCCAACAGATACATTTCATTTATTTATATGGTGAACCATGAAATTATTTTGCCTCTGGCTCTGAAAGATATGTCTTGAGTGAATGAATTTGATTTGTTTTGTCCTCACTGGTGATCTTAACCTGTGCAAACATCACGTCATGGCACCAAGGGTAACTTTACTTAATTCTTCATTTAATTATGGAACACTAGGGGGCGCCACAACACACCACGTGTGCAATTTATTCACGCTACTAAACTATTCCACCCTGTCACGGTAGATAACAGAGGAACTGACCCAGGGCTGATGCTGGCCGTTTCGGTGGAGGGTGGGGGAAGCCTCTTTTTATATGTGAGGTAAAAAAATCGAATTTGCCTAAATTTAGTGATAGGTTATACAATTGAGAAAAAACAACCGTGGGCCTCTTCATGACAAATTTATATATTTTTGTAATTCAATAATGGAATAATATATATATATATTATTTTTTTTACAGAGCTTAATTTTTGGTGCCCCCTCAGGTGCCCTACGCACTCTGCGTATAGGGAGTGGCGGGCCTGAACTGACCGCACCAGTTTGATAGAAACACAAAAAATTAGAGTGTCTTACAGGGTTCAGATCCAGGAAAGTCTGGTGTAACTCCTTCACTGGGTTGAGCCCCTCTACGGCGTTGGCATATTTAGGGTCCCCAAGGTAGAAGTGTGGGAAGGAAGCAACCACCGGAGCGCCTGGGTAGAGAAGAGGAGGTAAGGGCAGGTGGTAAGGAACTAATGAAGGCTCCTGGCAAAGAGGGCTGAATGGGCAGAACGGAAAGCGAACTCATATGAAATGGTAAAGAGGAAACAGGAATGTCAACCTGGATGGGTAATATAATTATATTTTCCCTTGGAAAACTTCGTCAAATGGGGCGACCAAATGCGAAACAAAAGACAGTGCTCTTAAACACCTAGTTTATACTGGAGATCAGAGATCAATATGCAAGAGCTAGAAATCTGTTTATTTTAATATAAAAAGTAAAGAGGGTTAGGTTTGGGGATATGGTTAGGAAAAAAGCAATACACACAACAATACAAATCCGTTAAGACTCGGTCTCAAAGAACCAACATTAACTCTCTCAGGTAGAACGCCATAGTGTACAGTATGTTCTTATAATTTAACCCAAGGTACTATCAAGAAAGCAGTGGGTTTTTTTACACATGACCACTATAAATACCTCAAGTTATTAATACAGAATCTGCCAAGACAATGTTGTTTTAATACAATCTCATACCTTCTGAATTCAAAACAAGGTACTTCCGTTTCCCTACAACCAATATCAGACACAATGGGTGCAGACATGACATGCTCGTCCCTTCTGTGGATACACTTATGGCATGCCACACGGATTCTCCTATTTAATAATCTATTGTCGCGCAGTTCCTTCCCCTCTTTGTCAAAGGTCTATTCTCCAGCCTGGAGCCTTATCTCTGTTGTGGTCGTTTGTGGCGATACGGTCATGGATATGGTAGCCAACTCCTCTTCAACCTTGAACTATGGCAACAACACTTTCAAGTACTCCCAATTGTTTCGGTGGAACATGGACAATGTTTGGTTACAGAACACCTGCAATGAATGCCGGTGATTTGGTATAAAATTTGAAAAAACAGCGTTGACGTTTACTAAATAAAATATATTTGATACAATACAGTAGCGTTAAATTTGCAGTGAGTAGCGGGCGATGTAGCAGGCAAACACAACAGGCAAGGAAACTTTCTGGAGATTACAGCTGTTTTTTTTTACAGCTGTTTTTCCCAGCTTCTAATGATTTAAGTGCTTGGCTAGTGTTCCCCGATGGGAGAAAACAACAAACTCAATGGTGCTAGATGTTTCACCACACCCAGGGTCGCCGACCGACAGCATGCCTGTCTAGGCCGGCACGCAGTCTTGTTTACAGTGGCATGCACAGCAAATATTAGTGCATGTAGTTTGGGATTAATGCGTTCTATATGTTTATATTCCTGATAAACTCTTGTCATAAACATAAACCTAATAATCACGGAATCAGGATCACGTGACCCCGTCCCGATCGCGGCGGTTATGTCCCTTGGTCCCCTGTCAAACGAGGGTCAAAGGGTGAAACGATGTGTGTGCACCCGCTAGGCTCTGAGAGCTCGCCCCGCCCTCTCCGTTCTGTGACCTATGCATTTGTTCAATGTTCCCCCTAATTCTCTCCACACAGAGTCCACACGGTTCTCAACCCGGTGTGTTTGTGCAGGACTTCTCGGACTGCGTCAGTCTATCTCTCACAGCATACAGAACACAAAACATAAGCATTAAACAGCGGATCCTAACAGGAACGCGCAGCAGTCGGTCTCTCACTGGTGTAAGTATAGCGTGTTAAGACTGCTATCGTCATGTTCGTGTGCTGAAACTCAGACTAAATAGCGACAGCTGTAGGGAGTTGCCCAATGGTGCTGCAGAACTTCTATCGATAATGTATCGTGCAGTTTGCAGTATGCATTTCCGGCTTCCAATTATCCTTTTCATTTAGTTTCTGTGCTTCAATATTACCAAAGAGAGTATAAGAGTGAGAGATAAATATTTGGTTAAAATACTACTGATAGCGAGTAAGAAGGCTATAACTAGGAAATGGGGTAAGGTGGAGCCTCCTTGTAAGGAAGAACGGATGGGCATAGTGGAAGAAATCGATGTTATGGAGAAACTGACACACCGCCTAAGACTACGACAAGCACAGCTTGAAGAAAAGTGGGAGAAATGGACAATATTCAGAACCAAAACGGGCGACGAGGAATATAGACAGGAACAAAATTGCTTAGATGAAGACACGAAGAGAAGAAAAGAACTGCTGGAAATAAAACTCCCAAGCCGAACTGGCTGTTTGGTTTTTGTTTTGTCTTTTGTTTACTGTATTGTTTATGACTGTTGACTGTCTGTGGGTTTTGAAATAAAAATTGAAGTGAGAAAAAAAAATACGGCCTTTGATTCGGCAAGGCCTGCTGCGACCCGCTGTACGTGGTGTTAAGGCTTCATTATGGTTCCAAATCGACGCAACGCGAGGGGGTATACAGAGCCACTGCGTCCTTTGCGGACCCTTTTGTCCACCGTAAGGGCCTGACGTGCACCTCCCAAAAACTGCAACCTTGCGTCGATGAGATGCAGCGGCACAGGCTGCGATTGGTCCGCTCGCCAAAACCCGAAGCGGAACCAAAACAGATTTGCGACCGCGTCGAAGCATCTGCTAGGTCCTTGCGTTGCCTCGACCTTGAACCATAACTGAGCCTTTAGGGTGTGCATTGTCACTCACGCGGGGCGGCGGGGGGGATTGGCCATCTTGCACATTGGGGGCCCGTTCCTGCTTCGTCACGCCACTGATACATATATCTTCCTGTCATAAGAATGAATGAATCTGCCAAACGATGCCATGACGGCTCTTAAGTGCTGTGTTGTCTTCACTCAACAGTAGGTGCGTTTCCATCAGCTGTTTAGATGCGTATCTAGATGTATCGCATCGGGAAATGATGATGGAAACGCCGTGATTCGCATTAAAATCCCCTGATTCGCACAAAATGAAATACGCTCGCCCAGTAATGCGAATCGCTTTGGATGGAAACATGGCTAGTGTTTCCCAGGGGCGGGGGGGGGGGGGGGGGGGCTTCCGACCTCAGCTAGTATGCTTACCATCGAGGCAATGGGCCTTGCGGCGAGTCGACCCCCCGAGTTTGATTCATATCCCACATGTCGCTCCCCCTCTCCCTTTTATCACGCCTTCCTGTCATTCTTCACTGTCCTGTGGACAAAGTGTTTCGACACAGCAGCACTCGACAGGAGGTGGTCTGCAGATCCTCTTTCGGAATACCCGCTCCCTGTTACCGCCCGCAACCTATCCACTGCTGTGAAACCGAGTTTTACTTCCCTTGTATTGCCATCATGTTCGTTGTGTTTGTTACACCTACAGAGTTCAAAGGTCGCCCTTCTGACCTTGACCATGCCATGGCCCTGTAGGTCAAGCCTTCGTGCCATAAGGGGTGCTATGCATGGTCGGTGAGCTTCTACACGGATAAAAGAGAGATCATTTCCTCTTCAAAGAGACCAGCCTCAGTTAAAGTAAATTATTAGTTCATTATTAAATCGAATCATTCCTCAAATAAGGCTTTAATAGTTTTGCCGGGCAATAAAAAAGTACACGATAGGAGAAAACGGAAAACAAGATAAAATGTTATTCTTCCTGGAATCAAAGTCTCTGTATGCGTGTGCGTGTGGTGCATGCGACTGAACACTCCTCACTGCTCTATGGTTGATGGTTATGCTGACAGAAGCCATATCACCTTCAAACCCCAGACAATCCTCAAGTGTCTGGTGGCGCGGTCTTTCAGACTAAAAACAAACCCTAGTGGCCGGCAACAGCTCTACCCGGCGAGGTCACCTCAGCTCACACAGTACACACAGTAAACACAGCGCATACAAACACACACGTACACACAGAGTGCGCATACACACACTCACACACACACACAGTAAACACAGCGTGCACGCACACAAGCACGACACGCAAACACAGCGAGCGCGCGCGCACACGCACGCACGACACACACACACACACACACACACACACACACACACACACACACACACACACACACACACACACACACACACACACACACACACACAAGCAGACTCTGAAGGACACCCAGGACATTCCATTGTGTCTGTGCACATATTTGCTCCGACACACGCACGCACGCACGCACGCACGCACGCACGCACGCACGCACAGCACACACACACACACACACACACACACACACGACACACACACACACACAGCCAAAATGTAATGGCCTACACCGGCAAACGTCAAATACAAACGCACACACTCTCTCCTCCAGTCCATAATAAAATATCACCCTCCTTTAGTAGCTTGTAAACAAGCGAGCTCGCAAGACGACGAGTTAGACCCTCCAGTAATGTGCGACAGTTGGGGCCAAAAATGCAACAGGCACAGAGCCGGTTCTGATCGGCCAGGGCCACAGTGAGTCAGGCGGCAGGGCTTACTGTGCTCTCAGTCAGCCGGTAGGTAGGAGGAACGTTCCGGAGCGTTGCGTCACATGGCTAGTTTCAGGGGGGAGGAGAAAGGGGGGGGGGGGGGGAACACATTCACTAATGTCACCGTTTCCCCCAACGGCGGTTTAGAACGCGCTTTAAACGCTAAGAGAAAATAAATTATACAATTGAAAAGTATCCCCGCGTCCGTACGCGAGAAGAGAGTACAACGGAAAAGAGGAACTCGGCCGTCCTTCAGTCTAGAGAAGAGTGAAATAAGAGGAAGTGAGGCGGCGCCCGGATGGCAATGAAAGTGGCGGGAGACGGGGCTGGCTTTTTTTTACCCTTTCGGCAGGGGCTGACGTTGAGGACGCCGGAACCCAGACACTCCTTGGGCTTGACACAGAAGCCTTCATTGGCCGGGTTCTCCTCCTTGCTGGCCAGGACAGCTCGCGGCGGCGTGAAGCGGTACGCCGGGATCCCCTTCACCGTCACGTCCTTGTCGAACTCCATGAAGATAGACCTGGAGTGTGAGAAGAACACACGGTAGTGAATGGTAAATGGATGGTGAATCGACTGCATTTACACAGTGCTTTTGTCCAAAGCGCTTGACGGTATTGCCTGACATCACACCCATTCATGCACACATTCACACACCGATGGCGCTGTCAGCCATACAAGGCAACAGACAGTTCAGAGGGAGCACTTAGGGTGCGGTGTCTTGCTCAGGGACACCTCGACACTCGCTAGCTAGGAGAAGCCAGGGATTGACCTAGCAACCTTGCGGTTACTAGCTAGCCCACTCCTGAGCTACTGCCTTGTTTAACGCCGCAGTCATAACATCCTTTTCTTCCTTCATGGAGGTTAAAATAGAGAGAGAAAGGGAAGGCCGATGCCGGTTCTAAAGTTATGTCACGAAAAAGGGGTGCCATGTTGTCGTGACAGTTCACTTTGAATTTGTCACCTTGCCCTGTTTTCTACTTCCAAGATCCGCTTTATTTTGTGACGGTTGTCGAAGAATCCTTCTGTGTTGGACATCACACAAAAAACTCAATATCTGAGACGCTGTAAACATTTTGAGATGATATAACAGCCAAAGGAAAGTTTTGTATACAATACTGAGGGACGCCTTGGCTGGGAAGAGTCGGCTTTTTGATGAACAAAACAACAGTGATCTGTAGTAATAAAGTGCTGTCTGGTCTGCGGAGCACCCACGGGTGCCATGGAGAACACAAAGCATTCTATACAGCCCCGGCCAACTGGCGGGGAGGACACCCATGGCTGCTGCATCGGCCCACGTTTGCGCAATAAAAAAACGTTACTGGCCCTTTCCCCTGGTATTTTAATGAGAAGCAGTGAGTAAAAAAAGAAGGATCTTTTTGGACACACAACTTCCTTCCACCAAATCTTTCTCTCTTGTGAAATCGTGGGAAACAGACCCCTTTTCAACCTGTGTGTGGACTGGGTCGTACAGGAAGCCTGGTTTGTGTTAAGAGGAGTGAGACGCCTCAAAGGGAAACTGCTATCTAATGGACAGAGATCAGTTGTACGGTCATTTGAAGACCTACGGACGGGGAGCGAATCAGGCCAAAATATGAATATGAATCGTAACCTATGTTAACAAAAGCAAAACGGATGCATTCCGGGCAGCGCCTGCATTCAAGTCTTCCATTGAAAACAAATTCTGTCGACTGAAGATTCACCTTATGCTTGAATTTCTCCCTCAAGAGCTGGAAGTTGTCCCAATTCCAACTGGTTGCCTAGCTGTTGATATAAGACCGCTCTGTAGCTCAACCTGATACATGAGGACAGCTGGGATTTGGTGTTTGAATTCGACTCTTTCAGGGGCATTTTCAAACCAGCAATGAATACATTATTATTAAGGAAATAAAGTAATGGAGGCTTGTCACTGCTTGACCGCTGGACATCTGGTCCTCAGATCGTCATG
Organism: Melanogrammus aeglefinus; assembly: GCA_900291075.1. Lineage (NCBI taxonomy): Eukaryota > Metazoa > Chordata > Actinopteri > Gadiformes > Gadidae > Melanogrammus > Melanogrammus aeglefinus. The sequence continues at coordinate 89,812 of OLKM01001892.1, forward strand.
ATATGTCCCACAAACTGTTAGGGGTCAAGTGCTGAGGGTTTTGAACTTATGAAAGACCTTTAACGTGATTGATACGGCTGAAAAGAGGAAGAGCGTTGTACGTGTGGGTGTGTGGGTGTTTTGTGTGTGCGTGACAATGTTTACACAAAGGGTTATAATATAACATGTAACACATTTCCTAAATGTGTTAATGTAGAAAGAACAAGGACAAAAAAGGAAGGGAGGTTGGCTTTCCCCTTTGGAGACAAAAACAAGGATGTACCCTTACTCAGCCTAGCGCTATACAATCAGTAAGTGGGTGAAAGTGATGAGGAAGTGGAGAGGTGGCGGGGGGGGGGGGGGTGGAGAGGGTTCCTGACATGTATCCAATGGGGGCCTGGGGTCAAGGCTTCCGAATAGATTTATTTCCACACTGCACACAACGTTGAGGGAGGGAGGGAGGGAGGAGGGAGGGAGGAGAGAGAGGGAGGGAGGGACGAGGAGAGGGAGGAGGGAGGGAGGGAGGGAGGGGAGGGAGGGAGGGAGGGAGTATGTTTGCGGTGTGTAACTGTGCTACAGGTCAAGGTTGTCGCCGCTGAAAAATGTTAAACTGGACGTCATGGACACATAGCGAGCACGAGGACATTGTCTGGCCCGCCCGATCCGAGTAGCCAGCGCACACATTTCAGAATCCCTCTGTCATCTCGCCAATGGCGGTGGGCGTCTGATCCCCTGAAACTCTACACCGGCTGACCAGAGGTCGTGGGTTTGATCCCCGCGATGTCTGCGGCTTAACCTGTCAGGAATCCTTGTGGAAGGGGTTGATACTGGAATATAGTGGCATCAGAATGGGGAAGGAAGGGAATAAAAGGCAACCCAAACCTAGCCCCCCCCCCCTCTCCCCTTTAATGACATACTCAGATTAACAGCAAGTCACTTTGACTAAAAGCTTCTGCTAAATCAAAACACAAGGAATATAGTCGCATCGGAATGAGAACCAAAACTTAGGTTTACCCTTACCCTAATTCTAGCCCTTAACCATAACCACCCAAAGTTTGTACATAGCATATGTAAAGGATGAGCATGGATTTGGTATATGTAAGGGATAATCCCACCTAAACCCAATGCATGGATACAGTATGGTAAAGTATAATCCTGCCTGAACCCTAAATCGAATCACAAATCATGGACTAAGTTGAGTAAGGGATAATCACACTTTCACCATGGCCTCTTTACAATCAATCCAATAAGGGTTTTGACTGATACTTTTGGCGATTCTGTCTCAAAATTGTAACTTTTAGCGTTGTTGTGTTCCTGGACACACAAATACAAGATACAAGCTACAAGATCGTTTATTGTCAGATACACAATGGAAACAAAAGTTTGCACTGGGCAATGAAATTCTTAATTTGCAAGTTCCCTTCACACAAAATATACTCAAAATAAAGTAGATAAATAAACTAAACTATTAAAAATATCTGTACAAAGAGCAGAATTTAGTTAAACAAAAACTTAGTTAGTTAGTTAATATAAGGTGCTGTTTAGCTTGTGCAATGTTCGCATACAGCAGAAGGCCATTTGAAATGGTCCAGAGAAATACATGGTTCTAGTTTATGTCTCCAACGCAATCCGTGTAAGATTCAGAGGAAATACAGATGTTAGCTCATGAGTCCAGTAAATAGACGAGATATTGATAACGACCTTGCGACATAAAAGCGTTGCTAAATGATACCCATCTGAATCCCGTAGGTCAGCCCATTTCATAGACCACGTGAGATTTCCCAAACTGAATAATATACGGCACGTATCTGAACACAAACGCTGGGTTAACCTTGGGGTAACCTTGATGAATGATATCGCTGATTATTCGCGCCTTAGTTTTTAGTACCTTTACATGCACTTGTGAGCTAGTATCCCCAAGTCAGTGGAAAATGGCAGATGTGAAGAGGCCAATATCTGAGCAGTTACATAACTTCCCAGAAACTAATTTTAGAAACACACACTAGAAACTAGTGTTAGAAGTGGAGCTCTTTATTTTTGCTGTCTTCTTAACTGCTAGCATGTCCTGACTCCTGAGTTAATTTCTGAGTTATTTTAGCTCACGCAACGCTGGCCAGCTAATGTGATTTTGAGAAAATGTTTTAAATTGGCTCAGGTAGCGATGATGAGACCGTAGCCTAGCCACGTAGTTGTGTTGCCGTGCGGTTACCGGAAGTCCCTTCAGCCAATCAGAATCCACTATTCCCCCGGCACATGGAAATGACCGTCAAATTCATATCACATCCTGCAAGTATGCAAGCATTTCCTGTGTCCTTTCAAAGAGTTTACCAGGGAGGGTCATCCCAGTATTACGGTAAAATCTGTAAAAAAATTAATGTTCGGAAAATACTAATCTGCCACCTCGTCAAAACCTTTGTTTTGTTTTATCAGAGGTCTTGAGAGAAACGCAAAGGCCATTAAAGAATGCACACTCCTCTTGGCCCTTGTTAGAAAAACATTGTTAAAAAAAGTGTTTTTCCAAAACTACGAAAATTAGGTCAGCACATTTCAAGTCTAACTCTAACGAGCACCTAGAACATCATCAAACAACGTTACAATCTTACATCTTAAAAAAAAGAAAAAAGGCCCTGCTCCTATACATTGCGGCTGGCCATACTTCCTGATGTTTGTGTAGCAGGAGTCCCTCACAGTATAGGATGTGGATGCATGGCAAGAAAACACTCAACTGTTTTTGCTGCCAGGCGATTCCGGATATTTATGTTTACGACTCCTGGGGTTCAAAGGCCTGTGGACATTATTCCCATACAAAACTATTAAAAACGCTGCCCACCCCCCCGCCCTCCCAAGCACGCCATACTCTACAGAAAGTTGAGGTTGCCCAGACAAAGAATAGAGAATAATTATCTTATACGTTCTTGAAAAACATGCTGTATATCAAATGAAACACTAAACACTAATTTTGATACATTTATATTTAGCTTACAATATAAAGTTTTTAGCTCTCTAAAAAAAAGATTACCTCTGGAGGCTGGCTCACTCACCACGGATAAAAATAAATAAATGGGCCTAGTTCCTTTGTTTTAGAAGCTATCACTGGCATCTTCAAACAACATCAATTTCTAGATTTGGAGATCATGAAACACATCATAAAGAAACATCATTTATTTATGCTAACACACACAACACACACACACACACACACACACACACACACACACGCATACAAACATAACAGTACACAACACACACACACACACAGACACAACAAGACCAGTGGTTGTTGTGCTTCACATACCGGCAGAGGTCTGCTGTAAACACGTAGAGGCGCTCGTCTCTAGACAGCAGGGGGTGGAAAGCGCTCCCATCTGTTCCATTGATTGGAGTTGCTTTGGTTTGAAGTCCAGAATGTGAGCTGGCTCTGCAAAACACACAGCGGACACACCCGTGTCAGCGTCCATGATGTAAGTAGCTGTGGTGTAAGGTGGTCGCTTAAATCTGACACAGGGGTGTGTGTGTGTGTGTGTGTGTGTGTATGTGTGTGTGTGTGTGTGTGTTGTGTGTGTGTGTGTGTGTGTGTGTGTGTGTGTGTTGTGTGTGTGTTGTGTGTTGTGTGTGTGTGTGTGGTGTGTGTGCATACCTTTGACCGTTCCATGTATCAACCCGACCATAATCCAATGAAGTTCTGCTTCCCGGTGTGGTACACAAAACTCCCCACCAAAAGATCCGTTTTTTCTAAAAATCCATTCAGACTTTAAGTTGCGGGAACCCAGAGACCTTCTCATTGCAAAATCTCAAAAAGGCAAGAAAGTGCAGAGCAGAAGTGACTTGGAGAATTAAAACCAGAAATAAATAACACAATTTGCATTTGCTTCATTCGCGGTAATCTAGCAATCGCACACACAAAATACATTTCAAAGTGACCAGGCCCACTTTCCCGATATCCAGTCTCTGGCTGCTGCAGAGTGAATTCAAATCGCCGGCACAGCGGGCTGGGGGTCTAACACGATATATATTATGTATACTATAACTGCATTTCACATTAAATTGCAAAAAATAGCGCCGCTGCTTCGGGTTTTCCTTTGTAGGCGCGTTGAAGAGGAGGCGCGGGCGAATCCGCCGTCAGTGCGTGTGCATGCATCAGTGAATACGCGGGGGATAAGTGGTAGTTGTAACCCCGCGCACCATTGACGACGATGGCGCTTGTCTCTGCTGGTGTGCGATTCTGTCGTGTGTGAACAAGAACGACAGGGAGAAAGAGTGCTTACGCGGAGATGAATGAGCGGAACGATATTTATGTTTTCAAAATCGCGCAAAAAAAAAGGAATAAAAAAAAGCAGAAAGAATTTTGTGGCCGCTCAGTTCATTCTGTGGTGCTGTGCCACACATTGGTCTATGTATGGGAAACACTGATGTGGACTGTGACAGGTGTCCATCTGTAGGGCCCCTCATCTAAATAATGTTTAATAATGTTGCAATTATCACAATTGATTATGCCCAACTCAATGGTTGACAATCACGTCAATGTTTTGCGTCTCCCTTTCCACCACCCTTATTAAATCGGCAGAAAATAATGAAAAATACTTTTGCGGGAATTCTATTCTTTCTTATTTTTAACACACTGTGCTTTCTGCCACGTCAGGTGCCTCACCTTTGTACATCAGCCCAAACACCCCCTCCACATCCGGGTGTGGGTGGTGGCAGAGGCTGACCAGCAATGGGGTCCTCGTAGCCCCAGAGCAGCTCGGCCACGGTGCGGGTGGTGGTGTACAGGCCCACGGCCCAGACCAGCCATCCAGAGGGAGACACCGGGCGCCTTGAAAGAAAACTCCCCCTCACCTTGTTCATCACCGCCTGGAGGGGTCAGGGGTTGCTGGTTATAGAGGAGAGGCAGGCAGAGGAAGGAGGAGGAGGAGACAAAGGAGGTGGAAGGGGAGAAGAGGAGGAGGAGAGGAGGAGGAGGAAGGAGAAGGGAGTGGAGTCAGGTTAGGAAGAGGGAGGACATTGGAAGATGAGGAGAAGGGGGGGTTTGAAGAGGTGGAGGGGACGAGAAGAATGAAGAGGAGGGAGGTCAAAGAGGTGGAAGGGAGACTGGGAAGAGGAAGAAGAGGAAGAAGAGAAAGAGAAGGAGGAGGGGAAGAGAGGAAGAGGAGGAAAACTAATTGTGTGGAACTACGGAGGCTCAAAGAGTCTCCGTTTGCAATTGGTTGTTGGGACTGATGGTGTCTGAAGGGGGTTCATTTAGTTCACTTTGTGCAAAGTTGTCCTGGTGGGTGGAGAACGCGGCTGGGCACCAGTTAGGCGTGACCATACCAGGCGGAATGATGATTGTGTGATGACACATCAACAGCATGGGTTCGCCGACGGAATATTTCTCAGGCAGAAAACCACAAAGGTCTTGGGGGCAGTAGGCCGAGACCTTCATGCCGGTCTTCTGCCACGGTCAAGTTGGCCTTAGGCCTGTACTCTCTGGGAAGGCCACAGGCGAAAAACACAAAGACGCCTTGATTCGTTTCAGCGGAAAACAACAGGGTTGCGATATCCATCACAGCTCGTGAAGCGGAGGGGCCATGTAAAATGTTGTTAAGTGATGGTGTGTAAATGTACGTTCTTGTGTGTGTTCTTTGACTTTTATTCGGTCACATTTCATTGTGTCTTTGTTAGTTTGTCTTTCTTGTGTGTAGGGTGCAAATGCTTGTATTATGTGTGATTACCGCCTGTATATAACACAGGTGGGGTTTTCGACGCAATAAATGTCGAAAGTGTCTCGAACAATGTTGGTGAGTTACAAAACAGGGAACAGGCCAACATTAAGACATTTTATCAGCCACACTACAACACACGGGTTCCTGACTTGTAAGAGCATTACACTTTGACTGTTGTAACGCCTCGGGTTTGATGGGAATCCAACTTTGAACTGTGTGCTGTGTCATGCTTACATCACTGGTAAGAACGTCACATTTCCGCTGAAAGCCACTTGTGGACCTTGATATCATCCGTCATACCCATCCTTTCAGTGGTGGGGTATGACGGAGTAACAGGTCAACTTTACAGTCTTATTGTTAAGGTACAGTAACTGGGACCCAAACGCTGAACACAGAGAGGGGCGGAGACAGGGTCAAAGGGGTAACGGAATTTATTGCGGAGCGAATCGATCGTTCGGGGTCAGCGCGAGCGGAGTCCGGTACCGGAGAGGCAAGCGTGCAGGCGGGGCAAGGACGAGGTCGGTCAGGCACAGGCGGAGGATCAGAGAACCGGAGAGACGAGTCGGACAGGCAGGGGTCGGAGCGCAGGCAGGATAGTCAGACAGGCGGGGTCGGAGGAGCAGGCAGGGATAGCAGACAGGCGTGGATCAGGAACCGGGAGGTGAGTCAGACAGGCAGGGGTCGAGAGCAGGCGGGTAGGTCGGACAGGCGAGGATCAGGAACCGGCAGGAAGGAGTCAGAACAGGCAGGGGTCGAACAGCAGCAGGCAGAGGATCTGTAATACTGGAAAGGAATGCTGGTAGGACCGCGAGAGACTATGTAGACATTCAAACGCCAACCGGCGTCGGAGGAACAGAGGACTGCTGGCTTAAAGTAGGGACAGGTAATGGGGATTGGAGACAGCGTGGGTTGGACATGATCGGCATGAGCACAGTTAACGAACCAAGCCGGCCACTTAGAGGTGGACGCGTGTTGGACCGCCCCGTTAGCGGGACGTGGCGTATAACAGTACCCCCCCCTCGACGAACCCTCTCGGCGGACGCCCTAGGACAGCCGGGGGTGACGTTGGGACAAATCCTGGATGAGAGCTGGATCCAAGATGTGGGCTCCGGAGCCAGGAGGGCGCTCACTCAGGACCGTACCCCTCCAAGTCGACGAGGGTATGGTGACCGCTTCCCCGGCCGCCGACATCCAGGAGCCGGAACGGACCTTCCAGGCTGTGGTCATCGCGATCACCCTTGGTGGAGGTGGAGGTGGGGTTGGGGGGGGACAACGGAACTGGTAGCAGACGTGCCTTGACTGGGAGGACATTGGAAGGTGGTGGAATTGCGACGGAGTGCAGGAGGAGGTTCAGCGGACCGCAGAGGGATTGACCACCCTTGGGAGACAGGTGAAGGCGGCCGTTTGAAAGCGTGGGGGAGAGTTTTGGGAGGGAGTCCCCTTCAAGGGAAGCGTCCTTAGCCCGCAACCAAAACCCCTTGCCCGGGGGCATTACCTCAGGCGCAGGTCGACGCCGGCTTATTGGCCTGGAAGAGTGGAACGACGGAGGAACGCCTGCGAGGAAGTGCATGCCGTTGTCCGTCTCCATAGCGCGGGCACTGCGGCAGATTGGGTTTTGGACGGAGGGACCGCCGATCTCCTTCCTTCCAGATCAGTGGAACAGGGGGGGGGGTAGCCCAGGGAGGCCATGAATGGCGATAGACGCCGTGGAAGCGTCAGCAGTGTGTTGTGGGCGTATTCGGACCCAGGGCAGCTGTGAGCCTCAGGTGGTGTGGGCTGGCGTGGGGGTGATGCAGCGAAAGTGCCGCCTCCAATCTCCTGGTTGCTCGCTCTGACTGACATTCGGACTGGGGGTGAAACCCAGAGGACGAGGCTGGAGGTAAGCGCCAAGAAGCCTTGCAGAAGGCCCGCCAACACCTGTGAGTGAACTGGGGCCTCTGTCTGACACTGATTGTCCCGGGGATTGCCGTGCAGGCAGGAACACGTGTCGGAAAAAAAGGAGTCCGGCGGTCTCCCGTGAGGAGGGAAGCTTGGGTTTAGAGCACGATAGTGGCGGCCGGTTTGGAAAAACGGTTCAATGATGGTCAGGATGTGGAATTACCTCTGACCAAGGGCTTTTTAGACCGGTGACAAAGTCGAGGGCGATGTGTGACCAGGGACGGCTGGGGTATGGGTTAGGGGCCTGTAACAACCCGAAAGGTGGGGCGTGTGTCGAGAGGTCTTGGCCGGGCGCAAGTTGCACACGCCGCAGACAATACGAGCGGACATCCTTGTTCCATGGTGGACCACCAAAAACGCCGGAACGGATGAAGTCTCAAGGGTTGCGGGTGATAGCCTGGCGGTTGGCAGTTACCGGAGGAGTGCGCCCAGGGTCAGAACCTTGGACCTAAACCGCGTCAGGAAACGAACAACTGGTTAGGGGGGCCGAGAACCGGGATCTGGCTGTTTTGCCTCTTGTGCCCAGACGGAACCGCGGACTCGCCACTCCCAGGTTGGAGTGGCGACGAGGCAAGTGGGGGCAGAATGGTCTCGGGGCAGTCCGGGGTCCACAGGAGAGTACAGGCGGGACAAGATCTGCGTTGACGTTCTGGGGAGCCGGGACGATAGGTGAGGGAGAAATTGAACCGACCAAAAGTATAAGCCCACCTGGCCTGGCGGGGAATTTAGCCTCTTTGGCAGGATGGATGTAGGCGACGATTGCGGATGATTCGGGGGGG
>OLKM01001893.1:0-19428 GCA_900291075.1 Melanogrammus aeglefinus
TAGCTCCGGATAGGACTATTCGGGCCCGGTTCTCAGGAGGTTATTGGCCCTCGGCTCACCAGCAGTCCGTCCGTTGAGAACCTCGTTCCTCAGTCGGGCGATTCTTCATTGGGCCTCCTCCCACCAGCAGGCCGGCTGAAAAGCGGGGTCCAGGCCGGTTTCCGCACTCCGGGGAATTAGCACAGCAGCGCAGCGCGGCAGCGCCGCCGGGGAGAGCAGCACCGCGACAGAAGTTCCGACACACTTGCTCCCACTTTTCCTTATGTAAACAATAAAAGAAAGACCGTTCCGCCGAACGGCAGTACATACTCCCTAAAGAGCGATATTTTCTTTAGATCGCTCTCTTTTCCCCCCCTCAGCCAGATGGCATGCTAGGGCGGGGCGGCCGGACGGCGTGATAATACATATCCTCTGGTTCACCTGCTTCTAAGAAGCAGCGTTCCTCTCTGATCTTTCGTGGGCGGGAGCTGGAGAGACTCGTTACACAAGCCCGGTGGATACACGGACGCTTGTGTGCTAGTTTCCTAGCTTCCCACGTTATCCCCTCTCAACCTCCTTCTATAGTCTGTGGAAGTGTGAGAAGACGGGTCTGCGTGCTGTGGCTGCAGCCAGCGGGCAACACACGGTCATGAGTGCTACGACCAGACGGCTCGTTGGCTGTTCGGCGGACACGAGCATGGCGTCTAGACGGCTCGCTGTTTTTACAGCGACTGGCTCTGTGACGTCTACCACGGTCGCTGAGCCTCCTCCCTTTCATGGGATGCCCCCCTTGGTCCACACACAGTGTGGAGGCGGTAGGGGCCGAGGATTACGGGTTGTTCCTGGACAGCGTTCCTCAGCTGTCAGCTCGCCCTCTCTCCGACCGCTTTGCGTGTTGGCTAGAGCGGTGCGTTCTCCCATCATTGTTGGACAGCACGTTGAGATGGGGTCATCCCATACAGTTCAAGCGCCGTCCCCCACCCTTTGTGGGGTTGGTGGAGACCAGGCTACGGGACCCAGTGGCACCGGGACCCCGTGCGACACAATTTCAGGGTGCTCCTCCTACCCCGTTCAGTGTCTCCAGACCTGGGATATTGGGGAACCCCCCCCCCCGCCCTTCTCAGGGGTGTTCCCCTGGGCAGAGTGACGACGGTCCTCTAACCGTTGTGGCCTTTCACGGACCCATCGTTGACCTGTTGGGGAGGAACGTGCCTCTCTCACTCCGTGGGAGGCGAGTGGCCGCACGCCCCCTACAGTCCACATAAATGTGCTGGAACTCGTCGCTGTGAGGAAAGTGCTCTTGCATTTCTTTCACCTGGTGCGTGGCCGCCACGTTCTGATCAGGACAGACAGTGTGTCGGCGGCGGCGTACATAAAAAAACAGGGGGGATTGCGCTCCTCTGCTCACCACCAAAAGGCGGTCGAGCTCTGGCTTTGGGCTCATCAGTATCTCCTCAGTCTGAGGGCCCTGCATATCGCGGGCGCCCAGAACTTCGGGGCGGACCTCATGTCTCGCGGCGGTCCCCGCCACGACGAGTGGCGGTTACATCCCGACATTGTCAGACTGATCTGGCAGAGGTTCGGGACGGCTCAGGTGGACCTGTTCGCGTGCAGAGAGAACACACACTGCAGGTGGTGGTTCTCTCTCAACCCTCAGGATCTTCCCCCGTTGGGGTTGGATGCGCGTGGCGCGCACACACCTTGGGCCTCGGGTTTCTCTTGTATGCGTTTTCCTCCGCTCCAGCTGATCCTTCCTCTTCTGGAACGGGTCAGACAGGAGAGATTGTCCCTGATTATAGTGGCTCCGGAGAACCGCTCAGCTCTGTGGTTTCCAGAGCTGGCGACGCTCTCACGGACGGCGCAATGGCCGGTACCGTTCAGGCCGGATGCGCTTTCGCAGGCCCATGGGACGGTGCACCACCCGCCCGATGTATCGGGACGGCTGCTGGTCTGGCTCCTGAGAGGTTGATCCTGCAGGGCAAAGGTTTGCCTGAAGCGGTTATCAACACTATCCAGGGTGCTCGTGCACCTTCTACTTCTTCCCTCTATGCGGCGAAGTGGTGCGCTTTCTCTGATTGGTGTGACAGGAACAACGCTGTTCCATCCCATTGCGAGGTGGGAAGCGTGCTTACTTTTCTGCAGCACTTATTGGAGAAGGGTTTGGCCTTTTCCACTATCAAGGTCTATGCGGCAGCTGTTTCAGCTGGCCATGCGGGCTGTGATGGTGGACCGATCTTCAGCCATCCACTAGTCAAGAGGTTCTTGCGTGGGGTTAGGCCTGTTTCGCGCGTGCTTACACCACGCTGGGACCTCCCCACCGTGTTACGAGGGTTGTCCAGGGACCCTTTCAAGCCTCTGTCTCAGGCCCCTTTGGATGCCCTGTCCTTTAAGACGGCGCTCTTATTGGCTTTGGTTTCTGCCAAGAGCGCGGCCTGTGAAGCTGACCGCTCTGTCTGTCAGCCCGAGTAGCTGCTTGTTGCTTAACGAGGACAGCTCCTTTGCCGCTGCTCAGACCTAATCCTGCGTTCCTCCCAAAATAAACATTAATAGTTCTTTCCGGGTCAAGAGATTATTATGCTTAAGGCCTTTTCACCCCCGCCTCATTCTAGTGAGGCGGAGGCGGAGTTGCAATCTCCTGTGCCCGGTGCGGGCGCTGGCTATGTATGTGAAACGCTCGGCCGTGTTCCGCTCCACACAACAGTTGTTTGTGTGTTATAGCGACGCTAGCAGGGGCCGCGCTCTCTCTAAACAGCGGTTTTCTCGCTGGATATGTGAAGGTGTTTGCTTAGCCTATGCTCGACAGGACTTAGCGCCACCATTGGGCGTTAGAGCTCACTGCTCAGAGGCGTTCCGGTGGAGGACATTTGCGCGGCTGCGTCTTGGTCCTCCCCCGGGCCCTTTGTCCGTTTTTACATGTTAGACATGTCCAGGGGCTCACTCGGCAACTCTGTGTTGGAGTCCGGTGCCCCTTCTACGGCTTAGGGTTGAAGACCCTTGTCCGCCAGTATTTCTCTCCTGACGTTTTTCAAATGGAAAGCGGAGTAGAGAGGTTCCTATTGGCTCGCCGATTGACGAGTTGGTTTTGGTCTGCCGTGTGGCAATTCCCACCGTTTTTTAGATAAGAAACGGACGAGAGAAGCTCCTAATTGGAGAGAGTCGGACTTTCGTAGCTCCGCCCCTGGTGGTGGCGGACCTAATGGGAAAACCGTATTACTCTGGTTCTTCCCTTCGGCTCTTCATGGATTTCCATGAAGGACGGATTGGGGGCCGGAGTCTTTGCAGACTCACTTTTTTCTCTTGATCATCGCCTTGCTTGATCTAGGGGGAATTAGTTTTTTTATTAAGCTGTTGTGTTTTGCACATCCGGCTTTTTTGAGTCTTTTGTGCCCTGGTGACTTAAGTATTTTGACTGGGGTCCAGCAGGAGTACATTGATTGGGCTCCGCTCGCAGCTTCGCCTTAGCCCATAAGGCGAAGCCTAGACGGCGTAGCCTACATGAAATAGAACGATAGTTATGATATTATAACTCTAGTTCTATGATTGTAGGCGTAGCCGTCTAGTTTCCCACCTGCTGTACCCTCCAAATGCTGAAAGAATAGCGAAGCCTAGATGGCTACGCCTACAATCATAGAACTAGAGTTATAATATCATAACTATCGTTCTGGTATCAACCTACATTACATTCTTCTTTCTCCCTCCTCGCATCTATCATCAGTCTGCCTAACTACGCCACCTAGAGGCTGTACAATTCAACTGAACATAACTGTATGAGTAACTCAATGCAGTAGTGAACACAACATCTCCCCCTTCAATAAAGGTGAATTCTTTCAAAACAAAACTTAAAATTACTTTTGTAATGGGATTCAAGTTACACCAGGCGTATAACATTTGAAAATAATAAAATGACAACCAATCAACCATTACAACAGCATTTAACAGTTGTGTGGCGACCACGGGTGTGGGCGCCATGTTCCGAAGCTGCAGGGGGTTCTGGGAATTGGGGTTGTCAGTTGGGGTTTATTCAATTATTCTGTGGTTAGGGCTAAGAGGGGTTAATGGGTTTGGGATGTTTCATGGTTGTGTGTGTTCCGTTAACGTGTAATCTATTAACATTCTATTGTTCATTTCATTGTTGTTGACACCGTCACTGGGAGTGACGTCTCCGTTGGTTAGGTGTACTGTGTTCATGTTATATTTTTCTGAATAAAAACCAACTCTCGCAGTCGAGCGGTGTAAGGGGAGCGAGAGTTGAACTAAAGAGTTAACCCTGGTCTTCCGTCTCTTCCTGACCGACGCTACATTGGTGTCAGAAGTGGGATCATGGAGAAGATCCCGTTTGTCAAGTTGGAGCGTCCCAAGGAAGAAGATTTGGAATGGCCCGGCTCGACGGCGGCGCAGTGCCACCCAGCGGCTGTTGGCGGTGCCAAAGGATAGGCAGCGATCGGTCGCCACCTGTTGGCCAGGCTGCCCAAATTCTCTGGGGCGACACCACTGGAGCCCTACCTGGCGCAGCTGAGGATCGCCGCGCAGTACTACGGCTGGGGTATGTACGGGTCCGCTGCCCAGCTTGCCCTAGCCTTGGAGGGAACAGCGTTGCAGATTCTGCTTGACCCGGCCCCAGCAGGACCTCCGGGCCCTGACCCCAGCCTTGGAGAGGCGCTTCGGGCAGCGGGGGGTCATGGGCCACAGCCGGGAGTTGCTCACCAGCCGCCGGCGCCGGGAGGGAGAACGGTTGGGGGCCTACGCAGTGGACGCACTGCTGTACGCCCAGCATGGCTAGCCCGACTTCCCTGCTGCGGCTAGGGAGGAACTAGCCCTGCAATCGTTCCTCCAAGGACTTGCCCCGCCGCGGCTGGGTCGGCATGTCCGCCTCACGGGGCCCCCGAACCTCGAGGTGGCTCTTGAGGTGGCGAAACGTGCGGAGCGGGAGCTGTCCGACCTGCAACCGTCCGGTGCCTCCCGACCTCAGGTCCGACAGCGGGACGAGGACGACAAGGAGGAGTGTTTCCAGGCCTGGATGCCCCAGCGTCCCCGACAGCATCCACAGCAGCGTCCACCACCCGACGACAGACAAGGGTCCGGAGCTGACCGGCGCTGTTTCCGGTGTGGTGAACCGGGCCATCTGGCCCGTGACTGCCCGGCACCGGCACCACGGGCCAGATCATCTCCTCCGGCGGAAAACTGCGGCGGAGCGGCCTAGTGAGGGGAATGCCGCTCTGGGTTCCCGCCCCTCTCCATGGTCGGTGCGCTCTGGTTGGCGCCTCGGGTCTTTACCTCCGCTGCGGGATTGACGGCCAACCCTGCACGGCCCTGGTGGACCATCTCCCTGGTGCATCCGGGCATTTTTCAGGGCACCGCCGGCGCACTCTCGGGGGGGGTGGACGGCGACAAGCGTCTGCCTGACGACCGCTACGGGACAGGAGACCGGAATGAGGGGAAGGAAGCGGCTGGCCGTCCGGGTGGGTGACCGGGAGGTGATGAGTTTTGGCTTGCCGATATCCGGGACTCGTGCATCATCGGCCTGGACCTGCTGAACCATTGGGGTGCCAGGATGGACATGGCTGGAGCAACCATCCTCATCGGCACGGAGACTGTGGTGCTCCAGTCCGGACGTGGGGGGCACGGGGTCTCTGGCGGCCAGCGGAGTAGTCGCCAGGTTATGCCCCGGGAGCCTCAGCCTCTGCCCGGTCCCTGCATTCCCCGTGGTCCTGTGTCTGCCGCCTTTCCTTCCCCTGAGACTGCCGAGGCCGTCAATGCGCTGTGGCTGCGCAGTGGAGCTGGCCTCGACGTACAGCAGAGTCGACAGCTGAGGCTGTTACTCGAGGAGTACGGGGACATTTTCGCGGCTCGGGATGAGGACTGCAGGCGGACAGGGCTGGTGCAGCATGCCATCGACACCGGCTCTGCTCAGCCCATCCGCCTGCAGCCCCACCGATTAGCACTAGCCAAACGCCAGAGGACAAGATCCATGAGATGGCTGCCGGGGGAGTGATCAAGCCCTTGTCAAACCCATGGGCGGCCCCGGCCGTCCTGGTGAAAAAAAAGGACAGTAGCTGGAGATTCTGTGTGGACTACCGGCGCCTTAACGAGGTCAATCGGAAGGATTCGTACCCGCTTCCACGGATTGACGATGCCCTGGACTACATCGGGGGGTCTAGCTGGTTCAGCTCCCTGGACCTGCGTAGCGACTACTGGCAGGTGGAGTTCGCGCCCGAGGCCAAACCTAAGACAGCGTTCACCATTCGGACAGGGGCTGTGGCAGTTTTGCGTAATGCCGTTCGGACTATGCAACGTGCCGGCGACGTTCGAGCGGATGATGGAGAGGGTCCTGGCGAGCGTCAAGCGAGCGTCAAGTGAGTAAGTGTCGAGCGCCGCCACCACCGCGGAGAGGCTGGTGGAGGACATGTTTGCCGGTTTCGGGGACCCTGCTGAGCTCCACAGCGACCAGGGCAGAACTTTGAGTCCCAGGTCATTGGGGAGGTCTGCCGGCGGCTGGGGGTGCACAAGACGAGGACGACGCCGCTCCATCCTCAGAGTGACGGGTTGGTGGAGCGGTTTAACTGCACCCTGGCCACCCAGCTCGCCATCCTCACCTGCCAGCACCAGCGGGACTGGGACCGTCATCTGCCCCTGGTCCTGTGGTCCTATCGGACGGCAGTGCAGGAATCAAGTCACTGCACGCCGGCTGCCCTCATGTTCGGGCGGGAGCTCCGGACACCGGTGGACTTGGTGTTCGGGTCCCTGATCGCCAGGGGTGTGGCTATGGACTATTTCCGCAGGCTGAGGGATCACCTGCTCGTGGTCCACAATGGGGATGAGGCCAGACTCTCCCTCAGAATGAAATGAAATGCAGTTCCGGGAGAGGCGAGTTTACGAGGCTAGGGTAAAAGTTCACTGAGGGAAATGTAGAAAATAATTTTAATCAAAGAAAATCGATCTCTGGACGTACGAATCGATAATTAATATGTGAATCGATTAAAAATCTGAAAATCGATTTTTTCAACACAGCTCTAGTCCACAACTACACCCGCCGAGCTCAGGCTGCCTCAGGGGTGAGGCAGAAGAGTCGCATCTCAGGTTGGCATTTTGTTAGAACAATTACCTTCTCCCCTAAACGCTAATGCCTTAGATGGCTGCCACCTGGCCCTTATTACTCATCGTACTAAGCCCCTTGAATTAATTGTTTCTGGTAATCACCATGAAACACTTCAGTTTCATGTCATCCTGGCTCCCCTTACCCCCCTGGTCCTGGGTCACCCCTGGCTCAAGCGGCACAACCCCCATTTCGACTGGTCTTCTGGCAGGGTGGTGGGTTGGAGCACTTTCTGTCATTCCACCTGCCTTCAATCTGCCCTGTCTCCAGCAGAGGGAGGTGTTTCCTCGCCCCAGATACCTCCCGACCTCTCCTTGGTTCCCCCAGCCTATCATGACCTAGGAGAGGTGTTTAGTAAGTGTGGTGCGCTCACCCTGCCTCCTCATCGCCCCTATGACTGCCCCATTGATCTCCTCCCCGGCGCCCCCTTGCCCAGTAGTCGCCTGTATAACTTGGCCCGGCCTGAGAGGGAGGCCATGGAGAAGTACATCAAAGATGCTCTTTCGGCTGGCCTCATAAGACCCTCCTCTTCCCCTGTTGGTGCAGGTTTCTTTTTTGTCTCCAAAAAGGACAAGACCCTTCGTCCATGTATCGACTTCAGGGGTCTCAACATCACAATCAAGAACAAGTATGCCCTACCCCTCATCAGTTCCACATTCGAGCCACTGCAGGGTGCTACAGTCTCTCAAAATTGGACCTACGCAATGCCTACCACCTGGTGCGCATCCGAAAAGGGGATGAGTGGAAGACTGCTTTTAACACCCCCCTCTGCCACTTTGAATACCTTGTCATGCCCTTCGGTCTCACTAATGCCCCTGCCGTGTTCCAGAACCTGGTGAACGACGTCCTCCGGGATTTTCTCAACCGCTCAGTTTTTGTCTATTTAGACGACATACTTATTTTTTCTCGTAGCCAGGAGGAGCACTGCCAGCACGTCTGACAGGTACTTCAGCGGCTGTTGGAGAACAAACTGTTTGTGAAGGCCGAGAAGTGTGAGTTCAGTGTCACCTCGGTATCCTTCCTTGGGTTCATCATAGAGAGCGGGCAAGTGAGGACCTGTCCCGAGAAGGTCAGTGCGGTGACAGACTGGCCCATTCCCAATTCCCGCAAGAAACTGCAGCAGTTTCTGGGGTTTGCAAATTTCTACCGGAGGTTCATCCATAATTACAGCAGGGTTGCAGCCCCTCTCACATGTCTCACCTCTCCTACCCTCCCATTTGCCTGGACATCTGAGGCGGAGACGGCCTTCTCTGATCTCAAAAGACTTTTCTCGTCTGCCCCCATTCTCATCCAACCTGACCCCTCCAGGCAATTCATCGTGGAGGTCGATGCGTCTGACACGGGGGGCGGTCCTGTCCCAGCGCTCTGCCTCTGACGAGAAGATTCACCCCTGCACGTTTTTCTCTCGTCGGCTTGTACCTGCTGAGCGCAACTATGATGTGGGTAACAGAGAGCTGCTGGCTTTGAAACTGTCGTTGGAGGAATGGCGACACTGGCTTGAGGGGGCCGAAGAACCGTTCGTGGTTTGGACTGACCACAAGAACTTGTCCTACCTCCAGACAGCGAAGCGCCTTAATTCCCGCCAAGCCCGTGGGCCCTGTTTTTTGGGCGCTTTAATTTCACCCTCACCCTTACGTCCGGGTTCCCGTAACATCAAACCTGACGCCCTCTCTCATCAGTTCAACTCCGAGGACGCACCGGCTTCCCCTGACACTATCCTCTCCCCTTCCTACCTCAGGATTGCTGCCGTCACCTGGGAGATCGAGTTCCTCATCCGGGGGGCCCAAGTCACCGAACCGGATCCGGGTAACGGCCCTTCTAACCGTCTCTTCTTCCCCAGTGCGGTCCGCTCCCAAGTCCTGATGTGGGGCCACACATCGCGCTTTGCCTGTCACCCTGGCGTGGTCCGCACCCTGTCTCTCCTGAAGAGGCACTTTTGGTGGCCAGCGATGTACGCTGACACCCGGGCATTCGTGCTTGCCTGCACGGTTTGTGCTCGGGCCTCCCACCAAGCACCTGCTGGTCTGTTACACCCCCTTCCTGTTCCTGGTCGGCCCTGGTCCCACCTTGGCCTTGACCTTGTGACTGGTCTTCCTCCTTCTAAGGGCCACACTGTGATACTCACTGTCATTGACAGATTTTTGAAGGCAGTTCACTTCATTGCCCTTCCCAAGCTCCCCACTGCCACCGAGACTGCCCGGCTGCTTGTGCAGCATGTTGTCCACCTCCACGGGATTCCCACTGACCTCGTCTCCGACCACGGTCCCCAATTTACCTCCCAAGTTTGGAAGGCCTTCTGCCAAGCGCTGGGAGCCTCTGTCAGCCTGTCTTCCGGATTCCAACCACAGACGAATGGGCAGGCTGAGAGGGCTAACCAGGACCTAGGGACCGCACTTCGTTGTGTGGCTGCGCGCAACCCCTCTGCGTGGAGCGACCATCTCTCTTGGATCGAGTATGCCCACAATTCCATCTCCTGTGCGGCCACCGGCATGTCCCCATTCGATTGTTCCCTGGGGTACCAGCCACCCTTGTTTCCTGCCGGGGAGGATAACATCTCCGTCCCCTCGGTTCAACACCATCTCCGCTGTTGCCTGCAAGATGTGGAGGGACGCACGCGCCACTCTGCTGCGCTCCGCTGAGCAGAACCGGCGCATTGCCAACCGCCACCGGGCTCCCACTCCTGCCTATCAGGTGGGTCAACAGGTGTGGCTGTCCTCCAAGGATCTCCCCTTACAGACTGGCTCCAAGAAGTTAACTCCTCGTTTTGTTGGCCCTTTCGCTATTGTTTCCGTCATTAACCCCTCAGCTGTCACACTCAAGCTGCGTCCTGCCATGCACGTACACCCCACCTTCAATGTCTCTTGCCTTAAGCCAGTCTCAGTCAGCTCTCTCCCCCCCCCGGCCATTCCCCCCCCTCCTCCCCATTTGATTGACAGCCAGCCTGCTTACACCGTCCGGCGGTTGCTGGACGTTCGTCCATGGGGCAGGGGGCATCAATACCTCGTGGATTGGGAGGGTTATGGGCCTGAGGAGAGAAGCTTGGTTTCGCGGGGTCTCATCCTCGACCCCTCCCTCATCCGTGACTTCCATCTGGCTCACCCAGGGAGGCCTAGGCCGCCTAGAGGCGTCCCTTGAGGGGGGGGGGGTACTGTTGTGGTCACAGCAGTCTGCTGTGTTTCCCACCTCCTGGTCTTCCACTCTGTCTGTCTCCCCTCACACCTGGTCCTCATCTGCAATCATGCTCGCCTGGTCTCCTTCCCCAATCAACCCCCTTTGTAAACCCTTGGATTCCCGGCTGTCGGCGCCAGTTCGTACTACGCACTACCGTGGTAACTATATGTACCTGGCTCCGGTGAATCTAGCTACCTCACTCTCTAATTCTAGCCTCTTTGTGCTGTTAGACCACATCTAACTTTTGTTTCTCTGCCCGCAGCTATCCGGATACCTGCTTCCCACGTTGTTCTACCTGCTTCCCATGTTGTTCAATAAACCCTTTTGTTATTTCCTTCAACATCGGCTCTGTCTGCTCTTGGGTTCCGCATCGCCTAACATAACATATGTAGGCCTAAAAAAAATACAGTTCAATGTTATTGCTTAAGAAACAGATTCCTTCCAACTTACTATTTACGAAAAATGCAATCAATAACTTTTATACAAATAAATGGTTATGTCTCAACCAGCAACAAAGTTGGAGTGGCCTACACACATAAAATAATTGTAATGCACCAACATTGTAAACTGTCATGCATAGCTAAACAAGGAAATGAAAAATGAAATATCAACGCTACTGAAATGTTAGACTATTAAAAATATGATGAGAATTACGTAGGTCTCCCATAATCATTCAGTATTCAATATGTCCATGCCTGTTCCAGCTATTTCAAAGATATTTGTGTTTTGTATATCCGTGTTCAACGCCATTCATGTTAAGGAAAAACCTTGACTACGAGAAGTTAATAGAGTCGTGCACTTCTTTAATACATCCAAGGCGCTGAGCCGTTTGTTTCACTACGACTCCTTTCAGCTGCCCACCCCTCCATCTCCAGCAAAAAATAAATACATAAAACGGCTAATAAAACGCTTGAGGCGTTTTGAAAAGAAAAAAAACTTAATTTTTTTTAGAACGTGGTATAAATATAATTATGAGCCTTTGATTGATATCCAGACATTTTTTGCGGGGACAAATACCTGTTCCCCACTTGTATTGGAGTGAATGGCGATATCTACTTCTGGGACTCCATGAATTCGGGTAAAACGGATGCAATACCAGGCTTGGCCGTTGAGCACTGGTGGATTGCAGAAGTATGCACTGCTCCTAGGGGCTAGGTTCCCCTGCGCCACTAAGCAGTTTCCATAGGAATGAATGGGCGGCCATTTTTCAGTCCTTGGTCCATTATTTTTATGTCCAGGGTTTTCATGCCAAAACAAAGACCCTGGGTTCAATTTTCGCCAGAATTACACTAAGCGGAAATGGCAAAGTCGCCATGTTTGTACTCTATATCTATATTTAATGATTTTTTATATCTATAAAATCATTAAAACCTTATATGGTGTTTTCCATTATGTGGCGAAGAAACCATTCATAATTGTGGTTAGCTCAGTGGCGGTTTTAGGTACGGGCGAACCAGGCAGCCGCCCGGGGCGCCATATTTGTGGGGGGCACCAAATCACATGGGGGGCGCCACGAGCAGGAAAAAAAAACTGTGCTGCGTAGCGGTTTTCAATGAAGTACATAACATTGTGTGAGGAATTGGTGTTTTGGCGCCCCCTCTGGCTGCAGGCGCACCTGCTCGTTGAGAAGGTGCCGTGCCCAAACGGAATGAAACCCCCACTGAAGTCCGTAGGATCACGACAACCCCCCGCTTGTTGAGGCGTCGCCCAGCTGGCAGCCGCACATATCTCTTCCACTGAGACCCCCTGAATCATG
The DNA here is from genome assembly GCA_900291075.1 of Melanogrammus aeglefinus. Taxonomy (NCBI): domain Eukaryota; kingdom Metazoa; phylum Chordata; class Actinopteri; order Gadiformes; family Gadidae; genus Melanogrammus; species Melanogrammus aeglefinus. The sequence goes on from OLKM01001893.1 coordinate 12,000, forward strand.
CTCTCAGTGACAACAGGTGGACGTTGCCCCACATGGTCAGTCTGCGCGCCATGTGTGGCGTAGCCCCCCCTGACGGTTTATATACGCCACCACTGTGGTGTTGTCCGTCCTGACTAGAACATGTTGCCCTCTCAGAAAGGGAAGAAAATGTTTCAGCGCCAGTGACACCGCCTGAAGTTCCAGGCAGTTTATGTGAACAAACTGCATATGTGAACTCCACGTGCCATTTATTGTTCTGCCCTCGTATACGGTAGACGTTGTGACTGTGTGGCTTCTAGTCGCTTGTGTGTCGCTTGTGTGTCGCTTGTGTGACTGTGTGGCTAGAAGCCACACAGTCACAACGTCTATGTACGTTGCGAAAAGCATTCCCTTCAAGCTGAGGGGCGCGATAGCAGTCTCCGTGCATTTCACAAACAACCGTGGACTTAACGAAAGGCCGAACGGGAGAACCAAATACTCGTACGTTACGCCCTGGAAGGCGAACCTGAGATATTTTCTGTGAGGGGGATGAATTGAGATATGGAAATAAGTGTCTGTCAGATCTATGCTTGGGAAACCAGCCTCCCGGGTGCACAAAGCGTAGGAGAGCGGCGTGTGTCAGCATCCTGAAACTGTACCATCTCATGTATCTGCTAAATGTATCGCGTAAATCTAATATCGGCCGGAGGCCCCCTCCCTTCTTCGGAACTAGAAAGTACCTCGAGTAAAAACCGAGGTAAAAAAAATCTAAATTGCCCTTTTGTTTTTTAGAGAGGTGATTTCCTCCTGTAAAACATGAGCTTTCTCTCCACTGGCCTGCGACTGCAGTATCCCGTTGAAACAGGGAGGAGTGGATGCAAATTGGAGCCTGTAGCCGGCGGTTACAGTTTTATGACGCAATCTGACGCACCACATGCCACATGCCACTGTTAAGCCGGACCGAACGGGAATGGTGGGCTGCGCACCGGCGCTCATACCCACCAGGCACCATCTTATTACATTCTGTTCCTTTACGTTTATCATTTTTCTAATTTTTCTGTTTTCAAACGCAGCTGCGCCCTCGGGCTCGGAGCCGGGATGCGCGCTGGCAAACATTTTTAATGAACAATGATTTGGGGAAGGGGAACACGTGTGATGTTGGGCACTGGCATGTGCCTGTGAGACACAGCTGCAGCTCCACCAAGCTCTCCGCAGGTCCGACCCTTCTCTCCTTCGCGTCATGAACTGTGAAGGCTGAACGGCCTTCGGCACGCCTTTTGCAGGGCTTAGAACACGCCCTCTGTAACCCTTTTTGGAACCGGGTTAGGAACAGAACATCTAGGGGGGACGGCGACGGCGTCTGGCCGGGCCTGCCGTACCCCCCTGGTCGTAGCACCTCAGGTAGCCCGCCGTTTCTTCATGGGTCCCTGAGTAGCCGCACGGCCACCTGGCGCCGCCCAAGGCGCGGGTGGTTTCCTCGCCCACGCGCCACTGTGCTCCGGCGGCTTGTTTTAGACCCGGCCGGCCCTGTGAGTTGGGTGGGGCTGACGCTTCTGGATGCAGTAAGCCGGTGGAGAAGCACGAGGCTGGGTGAACACCTGGCCGGGAGCGTTGGCTGGGAAAGGTGCTCTTCTGGGAAGACAGTCGCAGCTCCTCACCCTCCCTCTTTTTCTCCTCGCAGAGTTTTAGCATGACGCCGTACGCTGGGCCAACCAGGCCCTTCGGGTCCACAAGCACATCGAGGAGTTGGGTTTTTTCCCTCAGAGAGAGACTGGATAGGTTCAGCCACCTTGCTCTCTCCTGAGCGACCATCAGCGCCATGGCCCTTCCGGATGCTTGGACAGCGCTCCTGTGAAGGCGTATGCACAGGTCCGTCACAACGCACAGTTCATCCCACAGGGCATGGGTGGGTGACATGTCAACCTCCAGCTCCGCCTGGTAGGCCAGCAGCAGCGACGATGCGTTGAGCGCCCCTCACCATCATGGCCATCGCCCTGTAGGCCTTCTCGGTCATTGATGAGTGGGAGGAGTCGGCTCTGGACGGCAGTGTAGGGCTCGCTGAAGTCATGGCGGACTTCTGCGTGGGGTGTAGGTGCAACGCCAGCAGTGGTTCAACCGGAGGCAGGCGGGAGAACCCCTTTTCCTCCATATGCACGCACTGCCTACCACCATAGGCGTTGCGGTATGGGGAGAAAAGGGTTCATCGTCCTCGTCCTCTCCAGAGCCGAGGCTAGTGGTGGGTCGGTTACATCCATAATCAGAAAACCGCTCGCAATGCTCGCAGGTGGCCAGGAATGCAAGGGCAGCCATGGCATGTTCCAGCCCAAGGGAGCGAATGCAAGCGGTGTGGCTATCCGCTCCCGACATCCTCCTCCCGCACATGCAGGACTTTGTCGGAGGCTTCCCCGAGCCCTCGGTTATGGTAGGTTCAACCTCAGACTGCATGGTCTCTGCTTTCCGCTTATGACCAGCCGCTGTTTGGTGACAGGTCAGCTTGGACACGTGGATTGCAGCTAGTCTGGGTACTAGCAGCTATTATGGGTACTAGCAGCTACTGTTTGGGGGCAGTCTAGCTTTTAGCCTCACAGAGGTCAGATGTAGCGATGTAGGCTAGCGTTCGGTGACCGAGGGGTTAGCTCGCTCTGGGAACAATATGCTAGGCCGTCTACAACTTCTGTCCAAGAGGTGCTTCTAGGAGCGAGGAGAGGTTAAAGATTGAAGAGATGACGTGGCGACAGGACTTATGTAGGAGGGAGTCCCTCCTCTGCAGGCAGACGTCTGTTGGCCAGTCACGACTGGCGTAGAGTAAAATAGCTTCTGGGGGGACAACGCGAGGGGCCAGTCCCATAGTGAGATACCGAGCCAATATTGAAAGCACTGTGTAGAGTACGAGAGCACAAAGATTTGTGTGACGGCTAGCTTGACCGCGGATGAATGAATGACTGCTGACTTGATCGCCGTGAGGCCCAGGCCCACGTTCATTCTCATCCTGGGTTCAAATGTACATAAATAGGGGTGGAAGATATGCAATTACATTTTGAGCATAAAAACACTACATTTTTTACATTTCGGGTGATGAATTTTTATGTACTCATTTGTGCCTTTTCTGCATCAATTTTTGGTGGAAAAACATAAATGCCAAATGGTCCGCCATCTCGTAGCCAATTCCAAAAACCAATCAGCAGACATGGGGGACTCGAGTCACATGACTTGACTCGAGTCAGACTCGAGTCGCAAATTTGAGGACTTAAGACTTGCTTGACTAACACTGATAAAAGACTTGACTTGACTTTGACTTGGTCTTCATGACTTGGGACTTGACTTAGACTTGAGACAGATGACTCAAAATGACTTGTTAGAAATTATGTTGGATTTATATTAGGGATGCACCGAATTTTCGGTTTCGGGCCGAAATATTTTTATCACCGAAACAACACGGCCATTTGTCATGACGCAAACAAAAAGCGCGGCCAGCCCACGCTTGTCTGGATACGCGCCAATATGTTTGCTTTGTGGACGTTTTTCAATGTTTCTGAGAAAGCCCCCACGTATAACGATTTGCAAATATTACAATGCCTTGATTTTAATGAAGTTAGTACACAGTCATAGCCATAAATGCAATGGTACTAGGATTGCCGCGGTGTGGACATTTTCACACCGAGTAATGCACCGGTATTACCGAGTATAAACGGTAAAAACTTTGAAACTAGGTCAACCGCCATCTTCAACTCTCCTCTCACACTCGGTGATAGCGTCTGGCAGCGGCCAATTCTCGGTGACGGCGTCTTTTTTGTAACGTTCTATATATATATAATAGTATAATTGTATATATAATATCACGGCCAAAAGCTCTGTGCGCCTCCGGATGGCTGTAGCGCCGGGAGCTCTCGTAGGGATTGGGCTTCACAGGGTTTGTTTTCCGGCGTTGCTATGGTTACCAGTCTTGCGTGTTCCAACTCAATATTAGGTAGCCTATTAGGTTTGTGTGCACACACACACACACACACACACACACACACACACACACACACACACACACACACACACACACACACACACACACACCTAATAGATAGGCTACTAATATAATATCTATACAGCCCCGGCTCCAGAACCATATTGTGAGGGGGGCATGTGATGATCACAGGGGGGCAGTGTTGATTTTCCCACAGATCTGCACATACATACATATAGTACTTCATCTTTATGGTATATTATTACCGGAACAAGCAAATTTGTCAAATTTCATTTCATATGCACATGAAAACCAGTTGTACAACCAACAGCAATCACAATATCATACCCCTTTAAATACATATCTTCTCTACTCACCACTTAGTAGAGCTGCAGTCGGCGTCTCCCAGAGTTGAACCTCTTCATTACTGCTTCTTTCCATTCAGTAGCAAATCTTTTAGTTAAGTCTCTTTCAAAGGCCAGCTGCACTAAATGTGCTTTTCGTTGGTGCAGCATGCTGAGTCTATTGGTCTTTGAGAACACTTTTTAAAAGTAGAAAAAATAATTCTCAACACATGGCTGTTGATGCTCCAAACGTCAGTGCATGTTTTAAAGGCCGTCATCACACTTGCATAGCCTCCAGCGCGCTGTGGAAATGTCTTGATAATCCGTGATATTGTCCAGGTTTCATCGTCACGCGTCATGTTTGTTTTGAGGGAAGTGGCGAGCAACCACAAACTCTGCTTCATTGATTTCAGTGCTTGATAAAGTCAGAATGGGCTTTACATGTTTGACATCAAGGAACGTTTCACTGTTTGGGTCCAGAGATTGAAGTGCGGTCAATTAGCTCACTGTTGCGTTCCACTGAAACGCTTGCTCATTCTTCCCCCACGCGTCCAGGGTGCTGTAGAATAATCTCCGCAGTTCAGTTGTCAGCCTCAATCTGTATCACCCTGCTGCTGGCCAACGGTCCTCTTCAACAACACATCCTTGGAGACTTTTGTTAACCATCCTCTTCCTCTTTTGTGGCCTTTCTTTCTCTTTACATTGGCCCAATATGTTGTTAAACTCACTACTTCACTTTCTGATTGAGCCGCGCAGTTGTGGATTGCAATCACATTCAGCTAACCACTAGCGCTTCAGATGCACTAACCACATCCCAGAGAGCAAATCCATTTGTTCTGACTGAAAGCATTTTGTTGGGTGCAATCAAGCAGCTGCAAGATCTTCTGCACAAAGCGTCCAATGAATTCAAAGCTTTGGTTCTGAAACAGCCCGAATCAGACCTGCTGCCTCAATTCGTAAGTCAGTTCCAAAAGGCTATGATTGCTGTCAATTCTCGGACAACAGAGAGAAAAATGTCATCAAATGACTTGAGCACAACTGTGACAGTAGCTAGATGGCCTGTCCACCGCTGTTCGAGCAGACGTTTTAGTGTGTCTCCTTTATAGTGGACTGCAACAGTGGGTTTCTTCATGAATTTGTAGAGGGACCCACAAATTTCCAAAAAAGTCCTCAATTGCTCCCTCGCTCGACATTGCGGTTTATCACCACGAGGTGGAGCTGATGATTAAAAACAATGGACGTTAGGTATCTCTCTGGCGAGTATGTCCTGCAGTATCTTCTGAACGGCCCCCATGCTTCCCAGACATGACAGATGCTCCGTCATACACCTGACTCAGGATTTTAGAATATACTTAAACCAACTCTGCGCAGCTCTGTGATAGATAGTGTTTGCAAGGTTTTGCATCTCCAAACATCTGCAGCAGCAATAGTTAGTAGACGCTCCCTAACTTCCAAAATCTTCTGCTACCAAAAGCGGATCACACCGCTGTTTCACACCCTGGGGTGGGAAAACAGGGTGTTTTTCACACCCTGTGGGGTCTCGGGTGCCATCAACTTTAATTGTAAACCATGAATTACTGACTTTCATGTACAAATTTCTTCAGTTAAAATAATCACTCATTATCTTAATCAGTTCATTTTGTATGTCATGTGATGTATATCTGGCAATTTTGTGGGATTGTTGCAGTATCTTCTCAAGCTCTGGGTCTCTTCTCACAGAGTACTCAAACAATGACAAAAAATAAGTCCACAGCTTGCATCACCTTTGATAATTAAATGCTTCCACACTCCCTCTGAGAGGCAATCGGGTTTATGGCCAAGAACTGTAACATGTCGATAATAGCACCGATGTTGTAGTACCGATTTCTGGCTAGTTGGCCCTTCATTCACAAGGGTAGAAATCTCCTGTCCTGAATCAGCCCTCTTACTCTCTCCCCGCCACTTGGCCACATTTTCCATGTGTTCTTACACTCTGCATGCTATGCGCAATCCTCTCTCTGCGCGTGTTTCCATCACAATAGCCAAGCATTTCGTGAACACAGAATCTTACAGTCCCAAACTTTCGACATGCAAAACAAAATGCAGCTTCAGCTTAACACTGTATTCTAACCAGTCTCTTTGGTTGTACCACAGGCAACAAATGAGCGTTTCTGACCATTAAAAAGGCGAAGGGGAAACTTCTTCAAAATGATCTGAGCGGGCTTGTTCTCACCTAAATCATCAGGAGGACCACTGTGAATTCATGGCCTTGTGTTTGGGGAGAGCCCGCTGCTGCACAGCGGATTGGCGATTATAATCGGCGTGCTCCCGCTCCCCGCTCGGACCGCTCTGCTGGGGGGCTTGTTGCGCTGTGTTGCTACACTAGCTAGTGGCGCTGCGTCACTATGTGGCACTTCCTTCAGCTCCTCTCCAGCCGCATGGGGATTACGGGTTCTGATACGGCTCAGCTGTTCGCTCGGGTAGCTATTAGTTTTGGCGCGGGGGTCGGAAGATTTTTCTAATATCCATTTTTCCGTCTGCAGACTCTGCACAATCTCCTCTGCATTCCTAGACGGCAGTGTACGTAAAGCAAGCCGTCGGCGCGTCACTTGCGTATGGCAGGACGCACGTGTCACGTGAAACAAGCCGACACGTATCTGCTGTAATAATAAATTATATTAAAATATTTTTTTGTATTTATAAAAATTTGACTGATTTCTGTTAAACTGAATATTTAATAATACAATTGGGACACACAAAACAAATAAACTCCACCCAAAAAATAATTCGGCAGGAAAAAAAAAATTCATTACCCCTCTGACAGCCAATGGGGGGCAGAGAACACGGCGGGGGCACTGCCCCCCTATTTGACCCCCGGACGCGGGCCGTGGTATCCGTAACGTTATATATATAAAAAGCAACCCCTAAATGGTACTAATAATTGGCCATTAATTCTTTCGTGTTTCGCGTTTTCGGCCTTGGTTTCCTCATTTTCGGTTTCGGCCAAGAATTTTCATTTCGATGCCATCCCTAATTATAATATATTAATATATAATATAGTAGATATATATACTAATATATATCATATAATATATATATAGCTATATAAGTATTATATATATTATTATATCCTCTTTGGAAACAATGATGGGTGATTTTGACAGCTGCAGATGAATACACGGCATTCTCGGGA
>OLKM01001893.1:25073-65073 GCA_900291075.1 Melanogrammus aeglefinus
GAATGAATAGGTACAATTAGCATGCACAGATAAGAAAGACTTCACATCAAATAGGCCGTACACACACGGACACAATTGTTCATCACACACACACTAATGAACACTGCAAACAGGATGCTGCCCCTGCAAGAAATATTGCACAATGCACAGTGACCAAAAGAAACAGACAAAGACACAACAGTTAGGCGAACAGGCTACTACCAGCAGACCTTCACGGCCTAGACCCGCTTACGTCAGGTCAGCCAAAGACAGTTGTGGTAAATATTCGAGGCACTCGTACATCAGAGTAGATAAAAACAATTAACAATTAATTAAGCTCAGGAAAAACAGTGGCTGATTACACAGACGAAGACGATCCTCCTCAAGTCGTTCAGAGGGCTGCAGTCAGCCGATTATGCTTCTGAACTGCTCCTGAATCAGTCATAATTTAGATATCATTAGATCTCTGATTGAAAAGACTGTCTATGGAAATGGAATGGATAAACTTTGTTGCAGACCCGTGTAGACTACTCACTATTATGCTATATTTAAGTAAAGGATCGGTAGCTTGCACGTACCATTTACTGGTCACCATACGCACAGACACCAAGCCGAGGCTACAAACAAACAGTGGACCGTGTTAGGTGCTAATCCATAAGAAAGAGTCTGCGCAAACGACCAACAAACCCTACATTCCCACAAGACTCACGTTCTCCTGTTTGCACAACTGAGACATCGAGGGGCTCACGCTTCAATCTACACCACAATAGTGTTCTCCCGTCCACAGCTCACAACAACTCTTTTTTAAAGAAGCGCCACCTGTGCCACCTGATCTAGATAATCAGTGCCAGTGGGCGGGGCCCAGCTGTACTTCCCATCATAACCGTCCTGCCTGCCACATATAGAATAAATATATGAAATATAGTTGCAAGCAACCATGACGGTGTCCTACTGCAAGGTGACCTAATGAATAAATATGAATACAATAGATGTGTCCTTGTACTATGTGGGAGATATGATTTTGGGGTCTTGTCTTGTCAGTGGTTGTTTATTTTTAGTTTTTTTGTATGTTGTTGTGGTTAACGGTCATGTGTATCTATTCACTGAGAACATTTTCCCCAAGGGGACAATAAATGATCAATCTATCTATGGACATTTAGACTGTATAGGGCAGATTAGACTAGTGTCAAAAAATGTATACCAAAGAATACAATAGGGTCCCTGCATTTTTCGTAGGACCCCTTATAAGTGCTATTAGTTGGGATCAATGGGCACATGCTCTTGCAGAATGACACAGAAAACAGATGACCATTTCAATACCTTCTCACCCACAGGCTGTTCAGATGCTTCAGCCATACATGGTTGACTATTAGACTCGTCCTAAAGTGTTCTCACTATTCAGACAGCTTTTGTGTGCAAGTTTGAATTTAAAGTCCAGTTAACAAAAGTGACATATCGTGATGTGATTTAAACTAAGTAGGTAAGTCGATTTGGTATTTAGAATTCATGTTGAAAACTTTAAATATTTCACTCTTTATCACTAGAAATATATTCATCTCATTGTCAGGAAACAAATATCAAATCACATCGTCAGCTCAGCTTCTGTGACATTTCAACCTTCATTTGATTACAAATATTGTACAATTTTGCAGGATTTGTGTGTCAGACCAAAGGCAAGGATAGAAAGTGGTTTGATTGTTATCGTTTATTGGACGTCAAATATACAAGTGGATACAGTGGAACACAATTTAATTTCTTTGAATAGTTACCAACAATATTGAGGATAACATCAACTCAAGTAAATCGATACAAATCTATTTTCATGGCAATTTCAAATAGCAGGTAAAGCGAAAACTCAGTTCAATGCCAAATGTTACGGTTTACTGTGCCTGTATAAAACCAATGAATTTGTAACTAAAACACATTGATGTTTTGGATCTCAACACTAGTTTTGAGAAAAATGGTGGCTTCTGTTGTGTGAAATGGTATCACCCCAGTATGGAGTCATCTCATATCAGATAGATTGAACTTGTCAGATATAGCATTGAGCAATTAAATGACATACTGCTCAATCTAATAAAGAAAAGAAAAAAAACTGACCCAAAACAACTGCGGTACTGGAACTACCCTACCCACCAGAGAAAGCAACTGATGTATTGGAAGATGCACAAGTACCAGCACACCAACACATGCACCTTCCCATAAAACTGAATATGCCTGCAGTTCTTTCTCCAGGAGAATCCATTAGGTCTATCCAGAGTCCCAATCGAAGGAATCAGCCTGCACTCCGAGGTCAGGCTGTGGTGGGGGCTGGGAGAGGAGGGTGAGGGGCATATAGTAGGGTGCAGTCTCAACATTGCCAACTCTTTTAACGTCTTCCAAAGCGCTTCGCTGTTCAGTCGTCTGTGCCCTCCAGCACGCTCTGGCTCAGGGCCAGGTCCCAGTAGTGTTCTGTGCCGTGCTTTTTGAAGTGTTCTCTGGCCATGTTCTCTGTCGGGCACTGCTTGAACTTCATGTCTCCAAAGCTGCGCTCTTTAGCCGTTCCCTGGAGGAAAAGCAGAATTGATCCACACATGTCACTATACTCTCATAGCATTTGCGATCTGTGTTATAAAATCATAACATGATTAGCTAGTGCAGTGGTTTTTAAACTGGGGGGGCGCGCCCGGAGTTATGACAGGGGGAGCACGGCGCGAGGTGGGACGCGGCGTGCGGCACGCGAGGCCAAATATAAAATATAGGCCTACATTTTTCTTCTTCACTGCTAGCTAGCAAATCATGGAAAGGCTTGTGAAAATACTGCCAGGTAAACGTAAAGCAGAAGATGAAACCACACCGAAATGCCTCAACTACCAAAACAAAGACAAGAAAATATGATGAGGTATATCTCGCCCTCTGTTTCACCAGTACAACGGTAGACAATGAAGAGAGACCGCAGTGTGTTGTCTCAAAATATTAGCTTCCGACAGTGGCCAAACAAGTTAAGACGCCACTTGGAGACTCCACATCCCAAACACAAAGATAAGCCCATTGGTTTCTTCTAAAAAAAAACTAACTCAACTGTCGTGTACAACAGAGTTGCTTTAAAGAGAGGAGCAGCTTAATGACAAAATACGAGACAAACGTTTTGCTCTGCACATGGATGAAGCTACTGACAGTAACAAAGACTGTTTATTAATAGCATACGTCAGATTCATTGATGGCGAAGATTTGAGTGAGGATTTGCTTTTCTGCAAACGTGTAACTACAAGAGCAACTGCAGACGAGTTGTTCAAAATCATTGGCTCTTACTTGATAGATGCTGATCTGAAATGGGAGGACTGTGTGGGGATCTGCACAGGTGGGGCTCAGGCAATGGCAGAGAAACGAGGAGGCTTGCAAGCGCTAATCAAGCGTGTCTCCCCCAATGTGCAGTGGACACTGTATGATACACCGAGAGGCGCTAGCGTCCAAAAAATGGGAGGCCCGAGCTGAATGATGTAATGACAGCCATCATTGCCACTGTAAACTACATTAAAACATGACCGTCAAATCAGATTTTTTCCGCGCTGTGCGAGGTAATGGGATCCGCCTACACAGCCGTTTTGTTTCACCGCAAGTCCCGATGGCTGTCAAGTGGGAAGGTTTTATCCAGGGTGTTTGAGCTGCAGGATGACATCAGAATCTTCTTGGAGGAAGATGGTAATGAACTTGCCCACAGGTTTAACAACAACTTCCTCATGAAACTTGCATACCTCAGTGACATGTTTCAGAAACTCAATGAACTAAATCTGCAGATGCAGGGCAGCATCACACACCTTCTACAACAGGCAGATAAAATCACATCAGTCACAAGAAAAGTAGAGATGTGGGAGCAGCGGGTGAAAGAGGGGAATATAGACTAATTTGAGAACCTGAAATCATTCATTGAAGTCAACAAGCTCCAGGAACACATTGATCCCATGTATGAAAACTCATATGTCTGCCCTACAAAAGCAGAGGTATTTCCAGAGGTATTTCACAGTGCAGGATCCTGCAAAATATGCCAGTGCAACACCAGCTGCTGACTTTAGCACTGCAGAAGAGGAACAGTTCATTGATGTTACATCTGATTCAGCAATGAGGCTGCAGTTTAAGTCCAAGACATTGGGTGCATTTTGGATTGGAGAAGAAAAGGTCTACCCAGTGCTAGGCAGGGGAGCTCTGGCCACACGTTCTTCCTTTTGCCACATCTTACATGTGTGAGATAGGTTTTTCTGCAGTTGCCTCGATTAAGAAAAAAAATACAGGTGAAAGCTGGACATTGAAAATTAGAGTGGCAGTCTCACAGCTGCCGCCCCGATTTGAGAAGATCTGCACAAAAAAGCAAGCCCACACCAGTCACTGAAAAGAAAATACACTGAAAAGGAGTGTAAATCTTGCAAAGAAGGGGGGGGTGCTTGACATTTCTTTAATCTACAAAAGGGGGGCCCTGCAGAAAAAGTTTGGGAACCACTGAGCTCAGTGGTTTGGGAACCACTGAGCAATCCTTTGACAGGATGAAGGTTAAAATACATTGTAGTCTGTAAAAGCTAGCCTATTAAGAGCATAAATGCATTGTGCCTCCTTTTTTGGTATGAAGCCAACGGCAATGTTATAAGGGTGGGGAATAGAGACTTGAAGGCCATCGAGAGATGCACTGCAGTGAAGAATGATGTCGATACTAACCTCCCATATTAAATAGCACTTGTTGTTCCTCTTGGTTTCATCGTCAAAGTCGGGGTCTGATGAGGACAACAGCATAGTCAAGCTTGGGTAAAAGGCTTTATCATCGACAATGGATTTGGAGGAATTAATAAATACCTTCTCTTTTGGTGTTGCGCTCCTGCCATTTAATTCTGTTCATCATCAGCCTCTTGAACTTCTTCTGGGATTTTGGGCCTTTCATGAAAATCAAGATACGACAGAGTATATGAAGAAACCCTGTGGACCAGCTGTATTATAACCTCTATGAGTACAAGCAGGCATCCTAAACCGCTTACCTCCCTCCACCACCACCGTGTTGACGTCTCTGTGCAGCACCACGGTGCCCGTCAGGTACAACTGGTTGGCGTTGGCCTCCACTTTGAACTTCTTGGAGGGATTGTGCAGGTTACGGATTCTATTGGGCCAAATGCATCGTTACAAGCTTTGGATAATAGTTAGGTTTTCTGACTAAATATTCTGCACAGACAAATAAGCATAATTTAGATTTTGTATTCCTTTCTCTTATTCTAATAAAGCAAACGGCAAAATGACAATTTAATTTAAGATTGCTGCAGGGATATCAGCGGCTTTCCACTCCTCACTTAGGCCGTGTTCAAATCAGTAAAAAAAAAATTGGTAAGAAAACAAAAACTCCTACACTTAACCCCATGCCTTATTGAAATGTTGCTCTGCATTGAATTATCACACTTCCATAAAGCAGTCCCCTTTGTCCCCAAGAGTTAAAACCATCCGCCTCAGTCTGATTCTGTGGCATCTTAACACAGCATCTAATCTGGTGGATTTGTTCATTTGAAGGTATTATTGAATGGCCAAACCGTATGGCTATGCACCTGGACTAGAGCTTACATGGACCGCTCGCCGCTGATGATCAACACACCTGTAAACTGCGATATGAACCCCATGTGTGAGGTCTTCCTTTATCTTCTTGATCTTCTTCTCTTTCCTCTGTTCCGCTGTCAGTTTGCGAGCAGCATTGGCGTCTTCGTGAGCCCTGAAGGATTTAAAAAGGCCTTTAGCTCTCCAAGCACACATAGCATGAACTACGCCTCATATTTGTAGTGCAACCCAAAAACGTAATAAAGTCATCGTCTTAAGCAGTGTTGTTGTGCCTGAACACGTTCATTAAACGATAGTTCATGAACTCGTTCACATTTTGGGCGAACGTGAACTGAACGTACTGTATTACTGCTTGATGAAGGTTACTGTGAACTCGTTCATTCTGGTGTCTGAACGGCACGCTCACTCGGTTTAACCTTGTTCAATAGGGGGATGATTTGTCAATCAACATGGCGGATGTGCATGCAGAATGATCGCAAAAAGATTTTTATTTTGACTGGTTGCCATGGTTATCTCTGTGTGGTTAATTTGCAGTTGTGGTGTTGTCATCTTACTGTTACATTAAAATGTAATCAGAAAATGTGGTTATACGGTATAGACCCTATAGTATCTGTGGTATAAAGGCTGGGACCAATTTCAAATTATAAATATGTACACTTTATGTTGAAAGTATAGACTGTCGCGATTCCCATTGAAACGAATGGAGCGGTGATTATTCTTCAGAATTGTGAAAAATGAATTAAACTGTAATCAGACAAAGCGGTTATATGCTATAGACCCTAGAGTATCTGTGGTATAAAAGCTGGGACGAATTTCGAATTATGAATACATACAATCCATAATGTTAGCTCTCTGGCTCGATCAGCGGACTAGAATACCTCCTAGAATCATTGCTTGTTGGCCGGAAACGGAAAGGGGGGCTGTTTACGTTTGGTTGCAGTCTTTTCACTTCGTTCTCCATCCAAACAGTAGGGCTAGAACCGAGCGAAGAGACTACCACCAAACGTGAACAACCCCCCCCCCCCCCCCCCCCACTTTTCCGTTTCCGGCCAACGTGCAATGAGACTTCCAAAATAAATCAATAGGATTTACAAAATGTTCCAAGTTCGCAATAAAACACGATAGAAACTGTATTTCGTTACGATACTTGATTCAACCACTCTTTTTCATCCTAGACAAACCAGAAAGGGCACTCAATGTTCAAAATACCGGAAAAAAAATAGCTCACAGCAACCAATTGAAAAATATGAACAATGAACTACTTAATTTTCGGAACTGTAAACTTAGTTCAACATTTTTAATTATGAACGTTTAAATGAACTAGTTCATTTGAAAATTTGTGAACTAAACTTTGAACTAGTTCACGTAGAAAGGGAACTTTCCCAACACTGGTCTTAAGTCTGTAAAACTATAGGTCGGGCCGGTCATGGATAAATGTTATCAAATCATCGTGGGCTATATGGAGCACCTCGATCCTCTTTCCTTCCCTTGATACTTGTTTGTTTACATAAAATACCTTTTGCATTGGACTAGTTTGTTAACATAAATAACCTTTTACATTGAACGCAATTGATGGTTACACCTTTTTTTTCCCCAATGTTTCCATTTTGTAAAAAAGCTACAGATATTAACCACTTCATCGTCATATCCGGCAAAGACCTTTCTGACAATATCCATCATGTCAAACACCGTCTCACGTGAGAAAACAAATGCGCAAGGGGTGTGCGTAAAGTAGCAGGCTCGTCGCCAGAGTGCGAATGTGGAGCAGGTGGTTGATTTGCGCGCATGTCTGGTTTTATTTTTATTTATTTTTGCGAGTTTGGTTTTATGAACATTTTGAAAGTTGGAGAAGAAAGGGGGGGAGGGAGGGAAACATGTAAATAGTTATTTTGTTTATTTGTACATTGTAATTTTATTTTTTTGTTTGTTTGTACATAGTTATCTATCGTATTTTTTACTATTTCAGTTTTGGTGTTCATACCATTGCAGTTTTCACTTTTTAATTAAAAATAATAGCCAAAACACATTTGAGCTTTTTTTTTGGTCAAAATTGCATAGCAGGAATAGCTAAAAAAAATGGATTTGTGTGTGATTATGCCTGTCTCATCACATATCAGAACATCCGGTATGCTATCTAAATGGTTCACAAGAAAGCCCAGAGGGTAACATTTCATTTGAGACCAAGATTATGCTTCTACATGTTTGGGTTCACTTTTGTTTACAGCAGCGTTCTCAAAGTGTGGGGCGCACCCCACCGGTGGGGAATAGAGACATGACAGGTGGGGCGCGACAAATGGGAGGAAATTTCACTAGCCGCGTTTACATGGAAATATCTGATCCTAATCGATTTCTAATTGGAATAGATCTACTCCTGTCATGCAATCCAAATGTACTGTATGTATGGCATTTACAAAAGTGGTAAGCGTACGTTCGTATGTCTCTTGCGCACGGTGCTTGCACACCGCTGCGCGGCAACCGCCCTTTAACCGCCTCGCTGCCGGAGGGTTCAGCGCGGCGGTGTGAAGGGCCAGGTGTTTTCAAAAGGGGCTGCTGCTGCTGAGTTTCAACATGGGGAAGCTGAGCGGTAGGGCAAAATCTGTGCGCGTTCACCACTTCCTGTTTATCAGCCGCTTTTGTAACCGCCTTCCCTCTACCGCCCTTCCCTCATCGAAATGAATGGACGCGGCGAGTTGCCGCGCGACGGTGTGAAAGCAGCTTTATGTTGGTCTGGGCTTATATAATGAATGTAAGGGATAATGCTGCACAGAACGCCTCTCCTTATCGGGAAAATAACCCCCGACAGGGCGAACCGGACCCCGACGTTAAGTGGAGGTGTCTTGCTTCGCCCTGAAGGGTGACGTTCTATACATAATCCCGCTTATTACACGGCTCCTTGCCAAAATGAAACTATATCTTTACACGGTGCGTCTTTTAAAATTACTGTTCGCAGAGAAATAGTCCGCCAAAGACGTTGACGTTGCTTAGCAACCGGACAAGCTGGGGTTGATAAGTGACCGGACAATTTGCAGAGTAATTTGGAGTTTCCTGGATTGTTTCTGATGCCATCAGAAACAATCCAGGAAACTCCAAACGGCTCTTCTCTACGGTCAACCATCTTCTCAAACCACAATCCCCCCCACCTACTGGCACCACAGAAGAACAGTGCAATCACTTCATGGATTTTTTCAAATCAAAGATTGCACATATTCGTTCTGCTCTTTCTGGTCCTCCCACCCAAACCGTTCCCCCATATACATATGCCATTTCACAACCCCTAAACTGCTTTCCTGTGGTTTCATCAGAAGAGGTGCAGAACATCATCAGGAAGATGAAACCCTCCACCTGTGCCCTGGACCCTCTCCCAACCTCCCTGGTAAAAACCCATGTCACAGTCTTAAGTCCCCTGATCGCCTCTGTTATAAATCACTCTCTCCAAACTGGTCACGTTCCCCCCGTCTTAAAGAAAGCCATAATCAGACCACTGCTCAAAAAACACACCCTTGACCCAGAAGTCCTATCACACTACAGGCCCATCTCCAATCTCCCCTTCATATCCAAAGTACTTGAGAAAGCAGTTGCCACCCACCTTCAAAACCACCTCAAACTAAACAACCTCTATGAAAAATTCCAGTCCGGTTTCCGCTCCGCCCACAGCACAGAAACAGCACTCGTAAGAGTTACAAACGACCTCCTGACGTCATCCGACGCTGGCTCCCCCTCCCTCCTGATCCTTCTGGATCTCTCTGCTGCTTTTGACAGTCGACCATGACATTCTTCTAAACCGCCTCCACCTCACCACTGGACTCACTGGCACTCCCCTCAGTTGGTTTCAGTCATACCTCAAAAACCGGATAGAATCCATCTCCCTGGGTCCCTCCAAATCGAACCCACACACAGTCACTTGCGGTGTCCCCCAGGGTTCAGTCCTTGGCCCCATCCTCTTTATCCTCTACCTCATCCCCCTTGGTCAGGTCATCAGCCGCCACGGTTTTTCATTTCATTGCTATGCCGACGACACACAGCTCTATGTCAATGCCACAGCTGCCAGCCCACCTTCAACATCACCGTCATCCCCATCAAAACTCACCACGTGCCTGGAGGAGATAAAGGTATGGATGGAGCACAATTTCCTCCAACTCAACAGCTCCAAAACCGAAGCCATCCTGATCGGCACCTCTCACCAGACCAAATCATCATCCATAACCAGCATCAGCTTTTCTGGCTCAAATATCCCTCTCTCATCAACAGTAACAAATCTTGGTGTAAAAATGGACCCCCAGCTCACTTTTGAATCCCATATCAACCACCTCTGCAAGACCTCCTTCTATCATCTCCGCAACATTTCCAAACTCCGCCCCATTCTCTCCCTCTCAGACTCCGAAAAACTAGTTCATGCCTTTATCTCCTCCAGACTGGACTACTGTAACGCCCTACTCATCGGGATCCCTAGCAAGAGCCTACAGAGACTTCAATACGTACAAAACTCTGCAGCTAGGATCCTCATGAGAGTGCGCAAGCATGAGCACATTACCCCCATCCTCCACTCACTCCACTGGCTTCCGGTTTCCACCCGGATTGAGTACAAGGTTTCCGTCTCACTCATCAATGCATCCATGGACATGCCCCCCCATACCTCAAAGAACTTCTCAACATACATAGCACAACACGCTCCCTCCGCTCCACTCACTCTAACCTCCTCCACATACCCAGAACCAAACTGAGGACCATGGGAGATAGGGCCTTCAGTGCTGCCGCCCCACGCCTGTGGAATACCCTCCCTGACACCTTGAGGGCACCACAATCCACTGATTGTTTTAAAAAAGGTCTTAAAACATTTCTTTTTAAAAAAACCTTTGGCTCCCACTCTTAGATGTTTTTCAAAACCCCCTTTTTATTTTTATTTTTGCTTTTAACCTGTAGCCCTTTGAGATCTTCGGATGAAAAGGGCACTATAAATTAAATATTATTATTATTATTATTATTATAATAACAAAGACGTGAATCAGGCAAAGAATCCACTTTCCTTGACAGCGGTCAAGTTTGGTGTGCTGTGCATAAAAGTACAGACGGACCAATTGAGAACTACTGCAGCTGCTGTTGCCATCTCTCCCAAGTTAAAAGGTAGCTGCACCCAGCCCAAACCAATCCGAATAAATGTATACATGTAGATTAAAGCGGACTACACCACTTCTATTCCGCATGGAACTCTATTCCGATCAGAAAATTGTATTCCGATTGAGGCATATAAATGATCATTCTTTTTTTTCGATTGAGCTTTTCTTCCACTTCTAATCGGATCAGAAGTGTCCATGTACATCTCTATATTGAACTTTCTGTTATTTGATGTTATTGAGTTAGAATTTAGATGCAACATGATGTTACTTGATGTAACTTCAATACATTTGAAAATGTTAAGCTTTGCATATTTCATTAGCATTGTGTCGGGGCAGTTGGTCGGTCAGGTGGGGCTTGAAAATTCCCCCCTTGTCCAAAATGGGGGATGACCGAAAAAGTTTAAGAACCACTGGTTTACAGTATGCATTTTGGGTAGCCAAAGGTCTTTTTTGGAGTCTACAAAAGGACCCTGACCAAAACGAATGGACATACCATTACATAAAAGGAGCTGGAGACTTCATCTTTTATGCTTTGATCTGCTTTTACACACAGCATCACAAGACCAAGGGCTAGGGCTGGGTAGTGTTTCCAAGGGATATGGAGTTACCCAGGGTACTACAATTAGCTTGGTTTTAGAGGCGTGTGTAACGGGCTGGAAGGAAAAACAATATTGTAGCCTTCCCAGTATTGTGTCAGTACATGATAGTCATTCTGATGTTATACAATTCTACAGGTTCTCAGCTTTCCAAAGAGACCGAGCATGTGATAAAATGACAAATGCAAATAATGGTGGCCTAAAAGGGAAATGTAGGGGAACTCACTTCTGCCTCTTGGCCATCTGTGCTCGTACGTGGGCCTCCACCTTGGTGGGGTCCTGCACCGCCTCCGTTCCCAGCACCCTCATCAGGTTGGAGATTCTCACTGAGGAGGAAGGAGACTTTGAAGCTATTCGACTCCGAGTCACTCACATGTGGCGTCAGTCGTGCGTGTGTCAGTGTTCTTACCTTTGGGCTCTGGGGGAGGCATTAGTCCCAGACGAACACGCTCTTGCAGTTCCTTCTGGGCCTCCCTACGGGTCTGCCTTCTGAGCTTCTTCTGCTCTTTCTTCGTCAGGTAAACGCCCAGCGTTACCGTCTTATCCGTGTCCACTGGGGAGAATAGGCACATGTTGGGAACATTCCAGAAGATAGTTACATCAACTGTACATGCAAGATTTTCCAAGTAGATCTGAAGGAAATGCCAACAATTGAGGCCATTAAAAGGAGAGCATTTGGATTTGAACAGGGGCAGAAAAATGCACTTTTAGGATTACGGATGCAGCATCTTCACTCAATACTCGACCAATTTAATCTGAAAGAAGAGTCCAGGTTGAAATATCTCAGTCATTCTTTACGAGCGGTATCTCAATCAAAACGATAAGCGACCTAGTTTGATGACGTCCTTATGTAGCGTAGGAACAGAGGAGTTCTTGTCGTCACCACCATTGCCAGTGTAGATTGACTTGGTGTGACTCGAAATCTTGTTCACGGACGAGTGAATGTGTAAAGGTTGCATTTAGGTTACGTTGAATTTTTTCCATGTCATTTAATTATAGTGAAATTGCTGCAACTGGCCGAAATTGCTGTTTTTGGCACCTTTTTTTTTGGCTGGCACCAAAAGGATTTCATGGTGTGCCAAAGAGAGTTAATAGAGGAATGTCAAACAAAATCATCTGCATCAATTGACTTTGGGTGCACTGAGGCTATTTGGCCAGCTGATGGCAGTAGGTTACCTACTAGTAGCCAACCAAGCACAGATTAAAGTCAGTCCCATGAAAAATAACCAGTTATGTTGTTTCCACACAGGACTGGATGGTCCTATATACAATCAACGGACAGTTGATCCTGTACTGCGGAAGTGGCAGAGAAAAAGGATCTAGAATTACTTGAGACAGAAAAACTGTACTCACAAAATTTAAAACCCCAACAACTTAAATTAAACGATTACATGCAATTAGGCTCGTCTTCTGTCATCCATGGTTTGTCCTTCAGCAAAAAGCAATCAGCAAATAAATGCCCACACATTCATTCCTATTGTCTAATGAAACAATAGGCAATACTGAAGGTACACAGTATTGACAAAGTAGCCTATGCAACGAGGAAAATGCTAAAGTACTCCATGTCACATATGGTCAAACTAAAAGTTATTATCAGGGTCGCCACGTATACACGCCCCGTTTGGTTTATGGAGAGAAAACCAGGGCGTTTTATAACATTCAATAGTTTTTTGCATGCATAAACGGTGACAGAGTATGTAGAATAATGAGTGATCATTAGACATGATTCAAAGCCACATGTTCTGCTAGTGCACAGTACACTAGAGGTGGTTCGGTCGCGAACTGATTCGTTCAAACGAACGACCCGAACTGGTTCTTCTCTCTCGTTCGCGTCGGTCGCCTCGTTCGCGTCGGTCGTCTCGTTCGCGTCGTTCGTGACTCAGAATTGACTCCTCCCAGACCCACGACTCGCAGACAGTTCGTTCAGGAAGACGAGGGACCGAGGCGACTCACGGCACACACTGTTGCTTGCACTGCACCAGGAGCAGGTTATAGTTATAACTAGGCTTTACTTAATTAGCTTCAACGATACATGAAGTAAACATACTTGGAACGTCCATGTAGGCCTACGCAGCAGCACTATGCGCAGGTGATGCCGCAAGGCATATCATTATTAACTAACGCATTATCTCTGAGGTGAAGTAAAGCCTCAGGTGGTCCGTTACATTTTCTTGTCAAGTAGCCTGGTGTTTACATTTTAGGGTTAGGGTTTCACATTGTTCCTTTATCTCGGGTATTTTTTTAATATATAAAATTAACGATATTGACTCAACTTTCAGGATAAAGTGATTCGATTCGCCATTCGATTCACCGGAAACTCGACTGAACCAGTTCAGTCGAGTTTCCGGTAGCACTGAGTCTGACTGACTCAGCTGAGAACCATGCAATGGGTGCATTGCATGATGCGATTCACCGCTACCGGAAACGGAAACTGGACTGAACCGCATCACTTGCGGAGTGTACAGCACGGAGCGAGGACCAGGAACGATTCGAAACTCAATACTATCTTCTGCATAAACGGTGACTGAGTCGTGAAAATGGTGTTCATTAGACATGAATCAATGCACAGTCCAGCTAGTGCACAGTACACTTCACAGACAACTACTTTAACTGGGTGGTAGAACTTGGGTGTCAAGTCAAGGGTGTGCTTTTTAAATGCATCAATGAGATGGAAAGACAAGAGGGGGAGGATGGAGAGCGTATGAAAAACCCCAGAGGAGGCATCACAAATGCTTATTGGCTTGTATAAATGGTTTGGGACCAGGACAAGGCTGGACGTTCCAATGTTTTCTTAAAGGGGTTTCATTTTATAAACAGGAAAATGCAGACTCAAATTAAGAAATAGACTTGTTGTCCGACTAAGCAGAACCATCATGTCAAGTGCTGTGCGTATTCTCCCCCTTAAGGCCCATTCTTAGCCAGGACCAACCCTGAAACTTATAACTTCCAATTAGACGAGTCCACTTCCCAAACAGCTGTGGATAATGCTATATGCTGTGGAGCCGCCCAGCACTGTTATCCTTGGGCAAAAAAATCTTCCTTAAAAGTAACTGAGTTGAACAATGTTGTAACTTCATGACATTTCTGTAACACAGGAGTGTTTCAAACAAATGGATTATACTTGTGGTGGTAGCTGAGGGTTGAAAGGGTTTCTAAGTTTTTTGCAAAGTGGGAAAACTCCCAGCCTTCTAGCGACATTTCACCGAGGCACGCACCCTTTTAAACTGTCCCACTCGTGCTCCTGAGAGCCGACCGAGGCTAACCGTACGACTCGACAAACAAAGTTGGCTGCGCCCATAATGAGATGTATTTTCTTTGAATTTGTGCCACGGAGGTTTAATGTTGATTTTAATCCGCTTTAATCCGGTCACCAATTTATGCATTTCACGGCCTTGCTGTGCGTGCAATACAATGTAAAGTTTTGTTTATTTTCGAACTGGATTGCTCAAGGGGCTAATGCAGCCAAAAGTCATGTAGCGATGCCCACAGAGACAAACAGGAGCGCTATAAGTGCTACAAGCCAGGAAAACACAAGAGCAGCTTGTGTGGGTGGTGTACGATGCATCTCGAAAGCACCTTTTAAACACCAAAAACCAATGAGATTTAGCCAGTGTATTTGATAACATATTTATGGTATTTCTGTCATCTCCATTACATATTTGTGAACTCAGGATTGTTTCTAAAAATTAATTCGTCCAGCGGTGAGTTGTTGGCCGTTCCCTGAGGAGAACGGCCAACAACAATCCTTCCTCCCGTGCAGGATCATGAGTTTATTCAGAGGGAGCATTGAGGGGAGGGGCAAGTCATAGAAAGTTCATCGTCAGCGTTTGTGACACTACAAGCAAAAGATTTTACCCATTTCATATAGTAAAAAATTGTCAGTGTATGTTGTCGTTGACCGACGGATAAACAATTGTTTGAAAATAAATTGCCAGTCCAAGTAGGGTGCTGGAAACACTTGACGCATGCATGAGCCACTTGCAAAGTAGCACAGCCTAGTAAGCCAGCACGATATTGAAATACATCAATACAATAGGTCTCTACTCTACTTGATTACTGTTTTGGCATGTTTCCCCCGGAGGTCAGGGGGTCAAAAGGTTACCTTGATTAAAACTATGGAATTCTGCCTTTAAACATTGTCTAGAACTAATTGGTTTAAAATTAGTACACAATCAACAAAATATATAATAAATCTCATTGGAAAGACTACCCAATACAATTGATATGAAAGGGTTCTGAAACTCCAGATAACATATGCAGATGTGTTTGGGGAAGTACCTGGGGCGCAGAACTGGGCCGGGTGCTCAACTAGGTTGGTTACTCCGAAAAACTCCATGACCTCAAACTTTGTTTCTGGGATACTGTAGAAGATTAGAGGAAAAAATAAATCAATATGAATTAAATACAATAAGAAAAACGACCAACCCAAGGCAACAAAAGTGCAGTAAACGTGATCACAGGTAACTGAACAGGGTTTGTGTTAGCTAAAATGGAAATATGCACTAATTAATGGAGTACAAAGCATTTTATCTGTATAGTTGAGACAAGCAAATATAAATATAGTATCCATTACTCATTACTTCTACGGAACAAGAAGAACATTTACTAAAGGGATTGAAAGTAAAAACCACTTCATCCTTAATTCCTATCACTTTTAGTAAGTGCACTTGGAGAACATCTTGCCATATACAAGACTGAAAATTTGGAAAAGGAGTGGGAAATCTATGCACGAAGAAGTAATATCCAACACCAACGTCTAGTCATTACATTCCCCATTGATTAACAGTCTTATCATGCATTTTGTTTAGAGAACAGGTCTTACAGCTCTGTATTTGTGGGCACAATGTACGAGTCCCACCACTCAACGTGGGGCACCTCTCCATCCCCAAGCTCCTTTTTTGGGGTAATAAGAGCCAGCTTGGTGGACG
The DNA here is from genome assembly GCA_900291075.1 of Melanogrammus aeglefinus. NCBI lineage: Eukaryota > Metazoa > Chordata > Actinopteri > Gadiformes > Gadidae > Melanogrammus > Melanogrammus aeglefinus. The sequence continues at coordinate 41,253 of OLKM01001893.1, forward strand.
CCTGTATACCCGTCTTCTTTGCAGCCTGGGCAATCTCGGTCTGCAACTTCTCCAGCTGGGCCTGAAAACCAAAAGGGGTAGGAGGGAAATTAGACATTCAAAACCACACACACACCCCCACACACACACACCTACACACACACACCTACACACACACACACCCACCTTAGTTCGTATTCTCTGGGCAATCTTCTCAAAGCGCCCCTGCTCGTGGAACTTAAATCCCTTGCGAGCACGCTGGGCGGGCGTGATGTTGACTCGTTGGTCAAAGTAGGACGTGGACTCCAAGTCCTCTCCAGGCTTCTCCTTCAGCTGCTGGCGAAACTGCTCCCTTTTCACGGCACGAATGTTGGCTGGAATAATAACAATCGGAAAAATACGTCATTGGTTGATGGTCAGAGGAATAGGTTCTAGAGCAGATTAATGCACATGGCATAAGAGTAAAGTTTCAGGGGTTGACACTAACGGTTGCCCGGGGCAACTAAAAATAATATTTGGGCAAGTTGAGATGATTTCTGGTTGCCACACAAAAAAGATATATTTGCGATTGATTAGCACGCCGTCTTGCCACACAAAGATATATTTGCGATTGATTAGCACGCCGTCTTCTCTTCTCTCAGACAGCGAGTTAACAGATACACAGCTCTACAGCACGAACATAGCCCCGCCTCCTGTCACTCACTCGCAGTGCGGTCTCTGGCAGTGATTCGGCACTAGTCTCAATGCTCTTTGTGACAGTGTTAAAGGTTAGGTTAGCCAACACAGCTAGCATAGCATCTCAAGTGCAGCGCCGCCGCGACCGGTTTAGGTAGAGGAGGTAGACGGAGTAGTGATGGAGGAGTGCAGTGATGTAGTGATGAAGTACTTTAGAATGAAGCAAATTAACAAAGAAAGTCAAAAGAATCATTTAAAGTCATAAAAGTCAGTTTTAGTATTTGCGAATGTTTGGCTTGGTGTCATTCAATTATAATTGCCCTGAAATTTAAATAGAGGCGTCAAGTGTCAAAATGGTAAGATACCCGTTTGTGTCTCATAGTACGACAGTGATACCAACTGATAATTATTTCAAGATGAAATGTAATCTTCCACTTATGCCTTAAAAGAGTATCCACATTGAATATTTCACTTGCACAACAATCTTTCTATTGGTACCAAGATGTACTATTATAGCCTTAACAATTTTGGAGATATACTCAATTTACTTTGGTTACGTTTTTTTCTGAAAAAAACTGTTTTCCCCTGGTTTTCGAAAATGGTATAGAATATCAATATTTTTCCAGGTATAGTATCGAAGTTAGAAAATTCAGCATCGTGACAAAATAATATAAACGTGATTGTGATTATTTAGTTAGACTTACAAGAAACGTGAAAGCTAAAAATACAATACTTTGCTAATACCATCGACATTTAGTTATTATATCATTAGAAAATCCAGATGAAGCATGCAGGTCTACATATAACTGGGCGTCGGCGATAGGTTTAATAGGTTGCAACGGTGGACTGAAATTACTTCATGGCACGATGTGACCATTTGGTAAATAAGTAAAAAAAGAAGAAGTTTGTTATTTTTTAAACACATACTATGTGGAAGCTAACATTCAGCTGTCCGAGCTAGGATGAGTTTTCTGAGTTCCCAAAAATTATGCCAGGTCCCTGGCAAATTTTTATTTTTTTAATTCGGGCAAGTCGAACATGACCTGTGCTTGCCCGATGGGCAAGTGCTTTTGAAACCTTAAGTGTCAACCCCTGAGTAAAGCATGTGATTATGTCTATACAGACCTTTGAGGGTGGGCATCCGGTGTGTGAGCTCTACCTCTTTGCCGGTTGCATCGACCGTTCTTCCTAGCTCATCCAGGATCAGTGGGGTTGGCTTATTCACCTCTCTGATCTCCACTTTTCTACAGTCACATAGAGAAATGAGCTTTCACAACCCTTTTTGTATACGTTTGTCTATCTGTTGAAAACCTTGAATACTGCATTTGAAGTGGCTGTACCAATTGGGAACTTACGGAGGAGCTATGCCCATGGCGTGCAGGTTGGCCAGGGCAACAAGGTTGTGCGGCCCAGTGTTTCCAAGAGCCCCAAGTATACCAGGCTTCATGGCTAGCTGGGACGAGATGCGGGCCTGCAGCTCAGCTGCCTTGCGGGCCTTCTCTATTGCATCGTTCATGAAGGTGGCGGCCTGCGATGGGTGTATAGACAGCGATCCGACTGCTGGAGGGCAAGAGGAATTGGAGAAGCCTGGACACTGGGGGAGGCTCAAGATGCGTCTGTGGGGTGGGCAGCGGCAGTATCTAAAAAGGCAGATGAAGATTAAAAGAGCCTTTTAAACATGTTTTAATCTCAGAGTGGGAGGAGGATTTAGAGAATAGAACAATGAGGAGCCTCTTGTGGCATTACCGATGCTGTGGGGCCTGAGGAAGAGAAGCTTAGCTGTTTCTTCCTCTCCTCTATCTGTCTCGTGGCTGTTTCCATCATCTGCTTGATCTGATGGTCAAAATGCAATAATTAAAAAGTGGAAGCCCATTTACATACCCTGTGATGCCGTTGCACTAGATCGGGCTACGGTGGTGATGAATCCTGAAAGCTGCCCCGTGTTACCTGCATCTTGGTCAGCATCCCAGGGCTCTCGGATGGAGGCCCCGGTATGACTTCAGGCTCCTCCACCTCCTCAAAACGGGGGGTACGTTTCCTCTTGGGCGCCGTCACATCTTGCGGCAATTCCTTTATTCCGCCCATGTCTGCATCATCCCCAAACACATCCTGGGAACAAGGCCACACCAAATGACAAGCATGTAGAGAGAGATTGTAGGTCTTGCCATCATCAGCCTTTAGAGTTCACAAGATGAAACTGCTTTACCTTGAGGTCTCTCTTGCGGTTCTTTTCTCCTGCTCCTTTGCTGCTACGGATGTGGCGGCTCTCTTCCAAGGATTCGAAAAGGCGCTCCACAAAGCTTCCAGCAGAGTCGTCTAGAATAGGCCGGAGTTGATCTAGTACAAAACAACAGTAGGTGAGTTAAGAACTCCTGGATGGGTTCAAGTATTTTCTGAGGATCCCCATGTTCCCTGAACTGACAACCATAGCAAATTATTAAGTCAATTACGAGGCTTTGTTATATGTTAAGGCCGTTTTTAGGTGAACACAGATAGTTAATCAGGGTCGGCTTAGCTCAGGAGGTCGAGCAGTTGTCTTGTCTTGTATAAGTTGCTAGTTCGATCCCCAGCAAAAACAGACTTGGATATTGAATACGATCACGTTGAGTCAGGACTTAAACACAAACCTATGGTCTTTCTCTTGTCCATGCCTTTGCCAAGGCAGTGTAAGGCAGCAGTGATGACGGTGGGCTCTGAGAAGCCCAACACCTTTTTCACTGTCCGCTCCACCCACGGTCGCAGCTCCTCCATCTCTCGCTTTGGTAGAGACATCTTGCTATGGACCTGGCATTAAATACAAGAGCACTTAGGCGAAAAAAATACCAAGTAACAGCTATCACACTAAGCATCCTGTTTCATCATATTCAATGATATAACTTAATCGCACGTTGAGAGCACTGGACCGGACTCTCTCTCTCTGTGTGTGTGTGTGTGTGGTGTGTGTGTGTGTGTGTGTGTGTGTGTGTGTGTGTGTGTGTGTGTGTGTGTGTGTGTGTGTGTGTGTGTGTGTGTGTGTGTGTGTGTGTGTGTGTGTGTGTGGTACGTTACAATTTCGTGCGAAAGCAATGCGTTTGATGGTTTGTCCTTTCACTAGAACAGTCGGGATTGAACCTTGGCTAGTTATCCAGTGCATGACGCTCACTCTGGGACGCGTGCAGGCTGTATGAGAAACATCCGCCAAAACTCACGCAGAGCCTGCTAACTAATGTTAGCATGTCGCTCACAGAAAGCTGCCCACATGAACATAAAAAAAACAGCGAGTTATCTTACACAGCAAGCCGGTTGTCTCAGTCCTTCACCGCTCCACAAAGATCACAAGACACGGGGATGATATATGTATAATTAAAATGACATTAAGCTCTCTTACGCTCGACTTTCTCTAAGTAAACTTTATGTTTTGGAGCGCCGTTCACACGACGTTTTCATGAGCCGACACGGAACCGGAAGTACCCGTTGTTTGACCACAACACGTGTGTTCGGTGAGTGGCTCCCCCTCGGGGAGGACAGAGTCATAACCCTGTTAGACAGGAATCGATGCCGGAGTCACATGGTGGCTGTTCATCAAGAAGACACAGCTGTAGCCTATATCATGTTTCCGTTACTTTCCTTCTCCAATTTAAATTTTTCATGTAAACCTCTGCTAGTCAGTTGAAATTTTAATTGTATTAAACCGATACAAAAGTATAACAACAATATTGAGCGTTATAGGACTATGTAATACTGCTTAATGTCTGTCATGACAAAATATACATTATAAAGGCAGTCCATTAAACCCAATCAGTGAGAACAACCTCCCATTAGACGTATATTCTCCTTTGAGTGTGATGCCTTACATTTACATTTAGCTTTTATCCAAAACAATAAAATAAATTGCCCGCGGAACGGGCGATCGCGTCAAATGACAAATGCTTTGCCCGCGTCAAATGACATTTGTCATTTGACGCGATCGCCCGTTTCGCGGGCAAATTTTTTTATTGTTTCGATTAAACAATTAAATACAATACAAATATAAAGTAAAAACAATTGTTATCGCTATCTATCATAATACAGATAGCGATCCGCTATCTGTATTATGTTATTTCGTCGTTTGGAAACATGTTTTCTGCATCGCGTCGTCTGTTGCCGGGCAGGTTGTCAGGATGTAAACAAACGATGACGTAGGCCGGTACAATTTTCGCCCCCGGTACAATTTTAACGTGACACCTCCGCTACGGCGTCGTTGCTACAGCAATGGGTCAATAATGTGGCCCAGTCTGAACAGAGCCTAATGCGATTTGGACACTTGCTAAAACAGTGTGGACAGTCAGCCCTAAAAATCGGATATGAGGAGGAATCCGATTTGAATCAGATTTGCCTGCAGTCTGAACGCGGCCTAAGTGTCTTGCTCATGGACACATCAACACTCAGCTAGGAGGTGCTGGGGATCGAACTAGCAACCATTCAGTTACAAGACTCTACAAGTTACAAGTTAATCTACCTCCTGAGCTAAGCCTTGTGGACATTTTAGACCAAAGCGGACCAGTTGCATCCACTTGATCAGATTACAGCAGGCCATTGGGTTAGTGGAGGGGGTTTGTTTATGAAGACCATGCTGAAGTTTATCTTGAATATGGGTAAATATTGACCCTTTATTGACAATGATTATAAAGCTGATGTTGGTGAGGATTGATTAGTAAAATGCAGATAAGTGAACATGTAACCTGCCAATCATGACTTCAGTACTCTTCCTGAAGGACAACACAATGCTCGATTTTGCATATAAACAAAACATATAAAATCATAAATGAAAAAAAATCTATGAAAATGATCAGCCTGATTCCACGATATTCTGCCATCTATATTCAGCTCTATTCATAGTAACGCCATTCTAATCAAACTTCTGATTGAGTAACATGATAATAAAAAGCAATATCCTAATTATATATTGAGTCATGCTTTCTCTGATCATCAGCAATAAACACTAGCTCTATAGGGACTGAGTCATCTTATCATTTCTTTCATCAATGCCCAAAGCATTTATTCTCATCCATAATTGCTTTGTTGTTCATAAATCATCAATGTTATAACCTTAAACCATAGGCAATCATTGTGGCCAGTGCACAAATTAAAGCATTAGAAAACAAACAGTTGCAGTAAGCCATGTGTGGTTGGCGACTGTAGGCCGTCTGTTTCCCTAGCGTGATGTGGTACATCTTACTGCAGTTGTAGTAGTTTACATTGCAGTAGTGAACCCTCCTGGGGCTACTTAACTCTGTCTGGTCATCCCTCTTTCCTTCCCTCCTCTCCGGTCTCCATTCCTCCCTCTTTTCTTTCAGAAGCCACCTGCACACACATGCATTAAGACTTTTCTCTCACGCCAGATAGCAACTGGTGAATATTTTGTGTCAAGGGTATTTTTCCTCATTCCAATGATCATGCTGTTGTAGGTTGATCTTATCATTATCTGCTTCCCTGCGTGCTCACTGGGTGACTCACGCTCAGTCACTCTGTCACATGTTCACCGCTGCACTGAGTTTCTAGCGGGCACCTCACATGTTCACTGCCAGCGCCCCCCCCCCCCCCCCCTTTTTTTTCATGGTCCAACTGTGTTACGTAACACTGCCTCAGCAAAATGCAACAACAGATGCTGGTATAACGCACCAAAAGCCACATACCTCCACATAAAATCACATACCTTGTTCAGAGTCTACACACGTGCAAACATGCACACACAAGTGCACACACAGACAGCTTGATTAACACTGTGAATTGGGCTTTTAACCCTAGCCCTACAATTATTTGATAGGGAAGGAAAATTCTAAGTCAATAAACAAATGCAAAACCCCCCACAAAAAGATCTCAACAGGCAGATTTCAAGGGTGATTGATATTGTAATTCTCTCCAGCTACAGAGTATTATAACGCCATGGTCTCAGGGTAACAGGTCTTGATACATCAGTTGTATGTTTGTGGTATAATTTCATTATGCTGACCCAGTTGTGGTCCTGTGTGTCTGACAGGGGCGGTAAATCATCTAAGAAGATGTTGCTTCCGCTGGGACCCTGCCCTCTATAACTTCCTCCGGTAAACATATCAAAAAACTTCAACACCTCCTTTTCATGTATTAATCACTTTATTATTTATTATCACCTTACTATTATAATCTCACTGCACATTTCATGTCACATGGATCTTGGCAGATTTCTCTTTCTATAGTTCTCTTTGCTTCAATGTTCCAAGTTGCCTTTACTTTGCGCTTTTCTTCAATAATTGAGTGCTCGTACGGGCGTGTGTGGTGTGGTTAATAGCGGGTCTCTGAGAACACATTCAGGCCAGACACAGTGATGAGGATGTTTGTCGCCTTCAGCCCGGGCCCTGCTCCAAATACCAACCCCAATGTCACCAGACACACACGTGCGTCCTTGAGGCTGTAGTCCCAGTACCTTTCTTTAACTGCGCCCCCTCTGTCAATGACATCACAGAGATGAGCGTAAGGGGGGGCTGGCCGACATGCTGCCCGCTAACTGAGCTTCCTCCCATCACACACTGAGCTTAGCATACATAGCTCAAATTTAGCCTTGATGTTTCACTGCAGCACCAGCGGCTGTGCATGTATAATGTGGAACAGGGCTGAGTAGGGAGCAGTCCCCTCCTCACGCCCAGACGACTACTCATGAGTAAGAGAATGTGCGCATGTGTATTTCCCTCCATGCGGTGGTGCACGTGTTTCTCTCGGTATTCCTGTGTGTGTTTGTTTGTGGGTGTGTTTGTGAAAGGGAGGGTTCCGGCATGTGTGCATGATGGACACGTGTGCCGGAGAAAGATGATTTATGTGTGAGTGTGTGTATATGAATATGGGATTTTAAAGTCACAGCATGACTTCTGTGCATGTCAGCCTTACTGTAGTGCAGTGAAGGAATAATGGGGGAGGGTAGTTTAGAATAAATGAGTAAGCACATCATTCCCTTAGTCTCTTATTCGCTCGCTCTCTCTCTCTCTCTCTCTCTCTCTCTCTCTCTCTCTCTCTCTCTCTCTCTCTCTCTCTCTCTCCTCTCTCTCTCTCTCTCTCTCTCCTCTCTCTCTCTTCTCTCTCCTCTCTCTCTCTCTCTCTCTCTCTCTCTCTCTCTCTCTCTCTCTCTCTCTCTCTCTCTCTCTCTCTCTCTCTCTCTCTCTCTCTCTCTCTCTCTCTCTCTCTCTCTTTATCTCCTGCTCTTACTCACTATCTCCTTCTATCTCTCTCTCTTCTAATGTTTTTAGGATACCTCCTGTCTTTTCTCTTTTATTGCTCTATCTTCTTTTTTTTTACCAATGCAGCTAAATTGAACCAATGCCCTTGGACGATTAACTGCTAAAACTAGAGGTATTGTGAACACAATTAAAAGCAACATAAAAATGGGTAAGGATGACCTTGAGTCAATGATGGGTAATCCTATTGATGGGCAGCACTCATGCTACACTTCCTCAACAGGCCTTGAGGATTTAGCCTCAGTCTTTTTGTGATAACTAACAAGCAAACATTTGAGGGATTGTTGTTTATTGTTGTTTAGTCCTTTGAATATGGAACACAACCCTTGGCTGACAGTTTTTCATTATATATTAGTGAATAATATCTTGATTATTCTGTGACATATTTATACGTTGTCCATATGCCATCATATTTACCACTAAAATATCAATGCAAATATAAAATAAATAAATAAAAGAATAACAATGCCACTATATCACTTGATACATTAATTCAATGACTATTAATACAAATGTATCCATAAAAAATTAGCCAAAGTTGGAAGCATCTCCCCCATGTTCCCAATCTCCATGACGAGGAAGTCAGGTTATCCCCCAACAGCCTCTCCCCCTACAGGAGGGAGGAGGAGGAGGGGGGAGGCCACGAGCTTCTCTGCTAAAAACTGCATGGATACAGGGGGGGCTGGGAGCGAAGGGGGAGGCAACGGGGTGGAGGAGGAGGGGGAGGAGGAGAGCACTGTCTAATGTTGTTGTCAATGTGAGCACAGACAGCCTCATCACTAAATCAGTCAGTGTGTCAAAGAATAAAGTATGTGTACATAGTTTGTGTGTATAGTGGATGTGTGTGTGTGTGTGTGTGTGTTTGTGTGTATGTGTGTGTGTATCTGTGTGTGTGTGTGTGTGTGTGTGTGTGTGTGTGTGTGTGTGTGTGTGTGTGTGTGTGTGTGTGTGTGTGTGTGTGTGTGTGTGTGTGTGTGTGTGTGTGTGTGTGTGTGTGTGTGTATGTGTGTGTGTGTGTGTGTGTGTGTGTGTGCGTGTGTGTGTTTGTGTGTATCTAAGAGTGTATCTGTGTGTGTGTGTGTGTATTTGTGTGTGTGTGTGTGTGTGTGTGTGTGTGTGTGTGTGTGTGTGTGTGTGTGTGTGTGTGTGTGTGTGTGTGTGTGTGTGTGTGTGTGTGTGTGTGTGTGTGTGTGTGTGTGTGTGTGTGTGTGTGTGTGTGTGTGTGTGTGTGCGTGTGTGTGTCTGCATCAGTGTGAGCAGCACACTTTTAATTTGCATGTGCAGACCGCATGGCAGATTTTCAGTTTGAGCAGACTGAACTCAAACCACACCCTGCCGAAATGTCTGCTGCCCCACCAAAGCGACGCACACAGCCGTGATGACACGCGGAGGGAGAGAATGGTGGTCTCCATTGTTTTCACACAGTAGGATTCAAAGGACATCAACCTCTGAAACCAAAACTGATAACGTGAATATTTCTCAATGAGATAAAAAATAAATGAGATTTAACAGTATATTACATATATCAATTCTTCACTGGTTATACAACATATTTCCCAACTCGTACCTTCAGTTTCCATTCAGACTTTAAAAGAGGCATCAATACAAAATTCTCCAGCACACTTATTTTATATTTAACCAAACCCCACAATACCAGTAGGGTGTAAATTCTCCTGACTTTCTCCCCTCTGATCTCTTTCAGGGGGACTAAAATCAACACGCGGGGTCCACAGATTAGGCTTAACCACTGCCAGGCTTACAGCTTCTGTTACTATGCCGACTGTGGCATGGCTGCGGACACAGACCCCCACGGTGAAAAGAGGTCCAAGCGCTGTTGTTTTTGGGACAAAGGGATGTATTTACCTTAGTAGTCACGACTCAAAGTTCACACATACCCCCTCACTCCCATCCTCCAAACAGCCACACACACACATATACACACATGCCCATTTAAAATACAATAACAGCTTATCTAGTTCATAATATCAGCTGGTTGGAGGATCAGGCCACCCCCACCGTGCAAAACCAAGATTACTGAGGCTCAGTCACAGACAGACACACGCGCACACACACACACACACACACACACACACACACACACACACACACACACACACACACACACACACACACACACACACACACAAGCTGTCTCAAGGTAATAGTGAGAAAACATTTATCTAATCAACTATGCATTAGTCTTTAGCCTCTAAGCAGACATGTAGCTCACACGCACACACCCCTCCTTTCTGCCCCATCCGTCGCCTGGTCGTTCAACTTGTCCCCAAATCCGCACCCCATGGAGCTGCCCAGCTGTTAGGGCTATGCCCCGCCACAATACTAGACTCCTGTGGAAGTCATATGATCGACTGGCCGTCTGATTATGACTGCAAAACTCAGGCCAAACACATGAAGGCACAACGAGAGTAAAAGTCACTAGTTATTTTCAAAATGTGTCATTTATTAAAAGTTTTTTTTCCTGTTGCATCATATTCAAAAAGAGATATCCAGAAGAGAGATAGCATGTAAAATGGAAAAATAGCAAAGATAGTTGGGTGCTCGGGAGAGGGGAGCATGAGGAGAGCGGGGTGGAGGAGTTCAGTGGAAGGGAGGAGGGGTGAGAGGAGGGGTGAGAGGAGGGAAGGGAGGGAGGAAGGGAGGGAGGGGCGGGGGTCAGAGGGTGGATGTTCCCTCCTCTTCAATACCGGAAAAAGGCAAGTTAGAAACAAAGATATCATATGCGACCCATCAGCAGTGGTCACTGGAGTAGAAAATATAATAACATGGAAAAAAAATTGACAAAATAGTGCAATTGGTTCTCAGTTTTCCGTCGAGGGCTGCCAGTGGCTCTGTATTCACACGTGGTGCTGTGACTTGTGGTGGGAATCTGGTACATAGCTTTCCTGTTTACTGTTTTTCCCCCCCAGTCTAGTTGATAACTTTTTTCTAAACACTCAAACCAATTTTGTATATGTACAGTACATTTTAAAAGTAGATAGAATATATCTGATTGTTATTCATTTCTTAAACCGACTCATACATTACTGAATATTCCTCGCGGATTTCCAAACACAGTCAGCCTGTGATTCCTCATCAGACATCTCGATGATAATGAGCCAACAGTAGCAGCAGATAATGTAATAGTTATTCTTACAATTTTCTCCTGTGATTTTCAAGTTTTTCCAAGAGCACCAAAGATGTGCAGATGTGTTATTCCTTCTTTGTACAGTAAGTTCAAAGGAAGGGTACACTTTCATCCTAAACTACATACATTTGTTGGTTATAGGCAGTTATAAAGATAAGGACATCAGAACACTGTGGTTGGCAGCTGGCTCAGAAGCTGAAAATAGTAAATGTTGCGGTTGCAATAGCTGCACCTTTACCCAACATACAACTGGAAGCGAGATTAATACGATGACAGGATGTAGGCTTCTGTGAGGGACCGTGTACTAGTTTGTATAAAACACAAGCAGACAATCAAAATGTTCAATGAATGCATTGAAAGCCTCAAATGCTTACCCTAAGGCATCCTTATTTTTTGGTAAAGGCACAGTATGCCAATCGTTAGACCACCATTTTTTTTCTTAACCTCGTGATATCGATTAAAAAATCACCCATGAGGACACAGCATTTTTTTCGCTCACCTTTTGCGTTCAAATGTAAGGCCAAGCTGTGCTTTATCACACAGCAGGCGTTATTCAGCTGCCAAATAAATATATACAGACAATAAATATATGCAGTGTTAGCTCATCACATGAATAAATTAACTGACTTTCAGTGGTTTTGTTTTCGGTTTCTGTTCTCCCCAAGATCAGACTGGACCACACATTCCTCTGGATCCCAGCACGGCTAAATAACAGTCCGCACGTCCCAACACAATTAGGAGTTCCACCAAAACCAACCACTTGACACTAAGAGTCTAAGCCTTGTGATCGCTGTGATGGAAACATGTTGCTCTCTCTCCGTCAAAGTACTTGGATAACATTCAGGAGATGACAATATATTCAACTACATTACTAGATGTTCTGCTCAAAGAAGAAAAGTAACTCTGTGTAGAAACCATCTCTAGATGAAATCTTCCCTGGAAGTAGGACGAATATATTGTGGTAAACAATTTAAAAATGTTTGAAATTTTCCATTGACCCACAAGTTTGTTAGGTCTTCACAGGATGTGAACACCATGATTCCATTGACCCCAATAGTATATTCTTCTAAATTCAAATATCCCGTCTTCTTTGACTTCTTAACCTCCTTTTGTACACATTATTACTATTTAGCTTTTCACCTCAAAACGAATTTCACCAATTTATCATTGCAAGATCCATAGTTTGCTATAAACTTTGGGTTTCAGGCTCCTTTCCCCCTCAAAATCCAACTATTTGTGCAAATAATTTTGATTGTGAGTCAAATGCAAACATCAGGCCGATATCGCACAAGTGATTGGTAGATTTGAAGTCCATAGAAATGCTTTAGAGTTCAGATTCTGGTGTGGACAGGAGCAAATGTCTTGTCATTTCACACATCGTCTTCCACCACTCCCAATCACACAGCGGCTTTAGGCTCTGCGTTTGTGAAGCAAAGCCTGAGTGTGTGGGTTCCCCGTGAAATCTGGGGGCATCAGATCTCTAAGGGGGCTGGGCAAAGCCGCGATGGGGGGGGCGGGACAGGCGGAGGCGGGGTTTCCCTTTGACAGGTCTTCAAGGCTATGCCCTTAGTCTGCTGCACGGCGGCAGGTGGGCTTTGGCAGCTGGTTGGCATCTTTAGATCAGTTTGGTGGTGCTTGTGGGGCGTGGTGGAGGTCACTGAGCTATCCTGCGTCGCAGTACTGCCCGGGCTAATGGGAGGGGGAAAAACAGCTGCCAGCTCGTTTGTAATATCGCTTGGTGCCGTCCCTGCTGCTGCTGCTGCTGCTGCTGTGGAAAGTGCTTGGCTCTTATGCGTTGATGGGGACAGGATCGGGGCAACGTGGACCCACGTCAGGCTTGGCTCTGAGGATTGGCCCGTACTGCAGTTGGGTGGCTTGCCTTTATTCCCGCTGCCCTTTCCCTTCGACTGCTCCACCTGGTCTCTGTCTGCGTCCTCCGGGGTCGGGGTCGGGTCTGACAGCGGCAGCGAGGGCAGGCTGTCCACTTGGTGGTTTTTTCTCTCTGTGTTGATGTTGGTGGTGATGCAAGGGCGTTTGACAGCCACCGGCGAGGGGGAGGGTGACTCGGTGTCGGTCCAACTGAGCCTGCGCTTCTGGAAATCAAGTCAAAGAGTAGAGCATGAGTTCCGGAAACCTGACCTCTCAGTGACACATTCTGAAGGGTGCAGGACAACCCAATTTCTCTTGCTTGCGCTCACCTTGACAGGGATATGAGACTGATCCTTGTGTTTGTGAGGCGGGACGGAGCGTGTGAAGCTGAGGGTGGGGGGAGGGGTGGAGGAGGCCGGGCTGCTGGTGGGGGTGACGTGGGGGAACCACAGCTTCAGCATCATCTCCACCTGGAGCAGGGTGCTCAGGTACTTCTCCCTGCAGGAACACATTAGGCAGGAGAAGGTGAGGGATGGATAGAGTGAGGTTTGTTTGGAGCACAAGAGGAACACACATAATCAGCCTCATGATTCTGGCGCAGGCCCTAGGGCTGCTTGATAATCTGATGGAGGCGGTAACACTACCTAGCCTGGCCGGCGCTTAATAAAACATGAAAAAAGCGTATGTGCGTATATGTGCGTTTACATGACACTCAAAAAAATTCGAATTATAGGCTTAGTCCGACTATGATTGGATTATTAAGATGCATGTATACACCTTAGTCGGACTAAAATTGAATCGAATCGGGTTACTCATAGTCGGATTAAGACCTCTAGATTATTCGATTGATAGTCGCATTAAGCGTGCATGTTAAGGTCGATTCTATTGGAATCAGATTTTGCGTTCTGCGCATGCTCGAGATTTTTTCCTGGGGTCATGAGCCGGAAGTATGAGAAGACCATAGTCGCATTGTAAATTAGTTGAACTACAAACAAAGTACCCAGCCTGTCAATAATCGGTGGCCGCTTCATTCCGACCTATAAGCAGACAAAAGGTCAAAGTGAAGGTAACCCCGAGAGAACATAGGCCCCAGAGGGAACGTCTCTCCTGTGCTCGACTACTTTCTAAATGTTGGTCATCAACGAGGTTGTAAAGTAGTAACTTCGGCCACATCTGTCAAAATAAATGCTTTTTTACGATATTCATTCATTCATTGTGCCGCGGTCGAACTGATATTCTGATATTATGAATCTTAAAGACTGCGTCCGGTTCTCCGACTCCCTGGTACTTCAGCAACAAGTAGGCCTAAAGACTCGTGGTGGGGGTTATCTCGGCCATGGTGGAGAAGGAATTGGGGGAAAGGAACTCTCTGAAGTCCAGATTGAAATGCAACATGGAGGAGAAAGGGATTGTTGCCGCATGCAGACTCCTCGGAGGAGCTGCTCCGACCGCCGCTGGAGGAGTCCGTACACGACCGAGAGGTCGGAACAATGGAGCGTCGGAGAAATGACATGGACCCGAAGTGAACTGACAGCTGTCTACTGAAAGCAGCCGTGGTTCAATACGATTGAAACCATCACTGCGTCTCCTGCCCTGCCCCCATACTCATCCAGGGGGGTCTGTCTTTTTTTTTGTTTCACAAGAGGGATCCTTACCCGCAACTGGGTCTCTGCAACACCCCCACAATCCGCTGGATCCTGTCCACGGCAACGCTCTGCTGGAAGCCAGTCAGGCCTGTCAATCAAAAACACAACCTCCCGTCAGAGCATGGAATCTGGAAGATACATGTCCCTCTAACACACACACACTGAGAAGGCGTGATGCAGACGGGGACCGCAGTTGTGTTTTGTACACACACAAAAAACTATCATTTCACACTGCATGCAACTTCCATGTCAGTTGGCCCTGTGGGAATGTTCATGAAGCAGCCCTGAAACGGCCCTGCTGCGTTCCTCCACATTGCTCACACACTGCACTGCGGAGCGCGTCGATATGCCGGGTCAATACGGCAGATTGCTGCTGGTGTAGACTCACTGATGTTGTGGTGTCCAACATGCCACATACACACGCATGTTAGAAACGACATGCAACTTTCCCCTGCAAACAATCCTGGGGTGAGATGATAATCATGATGACGGCCGTGTGTGTGTGTGTGTGTATTAGGGCTTTGACTTTTGCCCAAATGCAATGCTTATTCGAAGTTTGTTTGTTTATTAAAATTAATATTGGAATATATTCGAATATTTATTAAGAATATTTTGACCATTAAATGCCTTCAGTAAGACCTGGATTGGGCTTTGCGAGATTTGTTTACCGTGTTGCTATGGTTACTGGCAGTGGCGGTGGGTCAATAGAGGGCGCTAGGGTGCCGCCCCTCCGTGAAATATTCACTTGAATATATCTGCCAACTATTAATCAACTATTATCAATACAAACTAAATCAACAAAAAAACATAGCGTTTATCCTCGTTTAATTGTGTGATATACTTGCCACTGTCAGCAACCATTTAAATGCGCCGGAACGTCAATGATTTGGGCTAGGCTAGTTATTGGTCATTCAAAATAAAGCCCTCCTCCAAGTCAGGGGCGCCGGCCACGTTGAAGTCAATGTTAGCGCGCTAGCTTTTTGCTGTCTATCAAGCAGGGACAGCTTTTCATTCAATTCAATTCCTTCACTGAAATGGGTGGAAAGTGCTTACAACTCTCTGCTAGTTAGCGATCTATCTCTTCTCTACATGTAGTCATGTTGCGCGAATGCTGCTGAGAGAGGTCGCCTATTTATTTCACGGAGGGGCGGCGCCCTAGCGCCCTCTATTGACCCACCGCCACTGCCCATAATGCATACAAGAGTAAAGTCAGGTGGAGGGGCTGTGCTTACCGCGCTCAAAGCGTCCCCTCTTCAGTCCGGTCAGCAGCTCCAACAAGGGGTTGACGAATCCCTGCAGCTCAGCACACTGGGGGGGGGGGGGGGGGGGACAGAGGGGGAGAGCAGGAGAGAGAGACAGAGAGGGAGTCAAAGAGAGAGGAAGATAGATTACCAATGAGTTCAGAGAGCTCTTCTTACTCTGAATGAACTACAGATCACCCCCTCCACCACCTACCCCCCACACCCCCACACACACACACAATCTCTCCATCCCTCTTTAACAAACTCCCATCAACATCTGCAATGTCATTCTCTCCATCCGAGCGCTCCACCACATGTGCAGAGAAGCCCAGCCTCCGCCTGCCCTCACCTTCTTGGCGAAGAGCAGGTCTCCCTGGGACTTGGGCCTCTGGGCGACTCCGTCCGCGGCACCGGGCCTCCCACCGGCCGATCCCCTGTCCTCCTCCTCCTCCTCCTCCTCCTTGTCTGTCCACCGGGACCCGGGGCTGTCTGACCCGCCGGCCCGCACCGAGCCTCCGCCTCCACCGCCGCTGCCAGGGCCCCCGCCATCCATGATGACGGAGGGGGAGCCGCCCGCCAGGAACACGCTCTCGTCGTCCTCCGCCTGCTCCGAGTCGCTCTGCAGGAGGCTGTCGCTGGAGCTCAGGGAGTCAAAGGAGGGCTGGGAGGAGGTGCTGCCCTGGGACTGCATGGCTGGCCGAGGGAAGGAGCAGGGAGGTCTCCAGGGAGGTCTCCAGGGAGGTCTTCAGGGAGGCGAGGAACACACATCAGGGAATGAATTGTTGTTTTTGGTTCTGAACATTGATTGAGTGCCAACATATCATGAGCCAAGATTAGAGCAGGGAGGCGCGTGATTGGACAAAACAGGAAGAGCAGAACGCCAGAGGAAGATAAGAGGAAGAGGAGGGTCTAGAAAAACGATAACATAAGAGGGGCAGCCTTGTGTTCCTACCGCCCTATGTATGTGTATCAAACCGTCCTCCTAAAAGGAGATAACAATAACCCCATTTCAAAATGGTGGGAGCATCAGTGTCCTAGTTAGCATGGCGTGGTAGAGTGGGGCTAGTAGTGCCGGGGGTGGGTTAGTACATGCACACGCAATGCTAGGGCATGTCTCCTTGAGGAGTGGAGACGAGAGAGTGATTCAAATGGGAGGTGGGAGGGAGGGCTGCTTGTGCAAGCAGAGACGGTCTCTCTAGCCTCTGCCTCCAGCAGGCTGTGGCTCCTCCCCCCTGTCTAGCTCTCTCTATCCATCCCACTTGAATCGACACACAGTAACCTCCCTCTCTACGCTTTGGCAGTTGCTCCTTCTCACTTTCTCCCTACTTTTGCTCTTCCTGGTATTCGGGAGGACATCCTTGCCTGGGAAATCGTAAATGTTGTTATCATAAAGGTTTTCTAGGGGGAAATGTACCTTTTTAATGTCCTTTAATGTCCTTTAATCTCTCTCTCTCTCTCTGTCTCTCTCTCTCTCTCTCTCTCTCTCTCTCTCTCTCTCTCTCTCTCTCTCTCTCTCTCTCTCTCTCTCTCTCTCTCTCTCTCTCTCTCTCTCTTTCTCTCTCTCTCAAGGAATGAGTTAAGTGTCTACAGTTCCGGGGTCAACTTGGCTAAGACAGTGTCTTAGCTAAAGCATAATCTATAACATACATTGAACGCATACAAGCAAAAAATAATTAAGGCATCGGATATTGCATTTCGTAAACCGAAATGTTATTATTTTTACACAGTGAACCCCACTTTACTCTAATGTACTATTGCATGCATGATGTAATAGTTATCACTTGATAGCCAATATTTTATTACGCTTACCATTATCAGAAACGGAAATCTGCACTATTTTATTTTCTATATAACAGTCGGTTTCCAGAGTCGGTGCAAGTGCAACATTGTGAAAAACCCTGAGCGCCTAATGGTCCGACTCTCCTCCTCTCGTCACGTGGGCACAGCCCAAATTAGGGGGAGGCAGTGTCTGGTTTACACAGCGGAATGAGTGGAAGTCTGCGGCTCGTATTTTGGTAATGCCTGTCTGCTGTCTCCCAGATACGGTATATGAAAACTAAAAAATATGGCTTATCGGCATACATTTTCTCAAATAGCCTATTAAACAGTAGGCATATGTTTTAGGTTTTTTTTCAACAAACAAAATATATATATATATATATATATAAGGGAAAACCTATTATAACGAATATTGTAATAGCTGTGTATTAACTTCACAATGCTATCGTAAAACAATAATAACATTACATTAAAACCAATAGGCTACAAACGAACGAACGAACGTATATCTTAACATACCAATACAACACATAACGCTACCGGAGCGGACACACAGAATACCGGGACGGAAATGACTATGCTCTCAAACTAGATCCTCAATACAACAATCATAAACCAGAATGGAAACAAAATGTACAAACTCTCACCTGCTATAAGGCAAAATAAGTCGGTGCCGAAGCCCCGGCAGCCAGGTAAAATGTAAACGGAGGGTTAGTGTGTTGCTATTTCAAAAGATTCCACTCCGCTGCGGCCGGAGCGCTCACTGTCCTGTCTCCGCTCGCCGACGCACACTGCTCTCTCATTGGTCCAGTCTATGCTCGTGCTTTCTCTGCACGGTTTTACGAGTGTCAACATGTGCACGGATCCACGTGCCCACAATCTGTGCGCGTGAGTCGTGTCATTTCATTGGCTGTACGTACCTCCTTTGCGAATGCCATTGGTTTAGTACTCCCGACCAGTGATTGCTGTACCGACCAGTGATTGGAGGGTTTCCGAGACACTCAGGGCCCGGCCCACTCATGTCTCGCCGGGGTTGGCAGAGTAGAGTCGGTGTAAACATACGCACGCGCTACAACTCGGAGCCGAGCAGAAATATATAAACATGTCGTCGCAACCCCCCCCCCCCCCCCCAGAAAAACATTACGTTGTTTGATTCTGTGTGAATTATATTACATCAACATGAACACAAACAAAGGCAGATTACGCAATAGACCGAATATATCGAGTTTGTATGATGTAGGCCTAGATATATTGCGTAATTTGCCTTTGCTTGTGTTCATGTGAATGTCATATAATTCACATTGAATATATATATATATATATATATATATATATATATAGATATATATAGATATATATAGATATATATATATATATATATGTATATTATATAGATATATGTGTATGATGTATATGTATGTATATATGTATATATATATGTATATATAATATATATATATATATGTGTGTGTGTGTGTGTGTGTGTGTGTGTGTGTGTGTGTGTGTGTGTGTGTGTGTGTGTGTGTGTGTGTGTGTGTGTGTGTGTGTGTGTGTGTGTGTGTGTGTGTGTGTGTGTGTGTGTGTGTGTGTGTGTGTGTATACATGTATACATGAACATATTCACTACGTAGCCTATATTGAAGTTCCAATTTAATATTGTTTCAAATGATATACATCATTTAGGCCTACATATTGTTCCAATGTCTATTAGGCTAAAATATTTTTTAGTCCAATAAGGCTTTTGCCAAAACAGAAACAGACTTGACCAAATGGCAACCCTGTTTTTGTTCAAATACTCTTTGTCGTCGTCCAAAAGACTCCACCATTCTTAACATTCAAGGGCAGTGACCTGCAGTGTAAACCCACTGAACTCCCAAGACCGACTAGGCCATAGGTTATCCTCCTGGTTGAAACTCCGCAAAACGTATAGCCATGTGAGGCAAGGGCAGATTGCTTTTTATCATCCCATTGATACCTTAATTTCAAAACATGGCATGCGTTTAGTTGTACTGGTATGTCTAATATTAAGGGTAAGCTCTTCTCTCTCCTGCAATGCAGTCAGTCAGGCGAGTGTTCCCTTCCCCCATGCAACATGAACACATGAACCCAACGCCCTGCCCCCGCAACATACACACAACATGTAATGTCCTAGTCTGACCTACAGAGCCTTTCTGCCTTTGACCAAGGTATTATAGTAACATATAGCCTAGATATGAACTCAGTCAACGTTTGTCCATATGTGTTTTGCTGCAAAACAAAAACATCATGGCTAACCATTGGTAATAGTAAACCACCTACACCAGTTTGTGTTTGTTAAGGCTGTAGTTAAGGTGAACTAAGTCAAGAGGATAGGCACTTCCCTCCAGGCATTCCACGGCAACACACAAACTCGTTGAACCTCCTCTGGGTTCACGGGTGCACTGAAGACCACTCCCACCTCCTCCTGTGCCACCCATCCCCCCATACACTAATTCCCCAAGCCTGGACCTATAGTGTGTTTTTCTCCATCGAGCTATCTTTTCCATCCTGCAATGTATTGACAGTGCTGAAAATACCCCTGCTATAAGCCTATGGGATACCAGTCATGCAGCAAATGAGAATAGGTCTATAGGCATATATCTGTTGAAGAAGGGGAATAATTTAGAAACATGTTTAACACAATTGTTGTGTGAATGTCACTTGAGTTCCTATTTTAACAGCAAAATAATCCAAATCATTAAAATGTGGCTTTGGGTGAAGTTAGACCCCCAAGACATTTCAATGGGGTCGTGTTTTTCAACTGGTGCGCGTACAACTGGTGGTAGGACTACGAGTCAATGGGATTTCTTTCTTAAATAAAACAAAGATTAGACTACGGGTCTCTCAACGTTTATGTTGTATAGTTCCACATCTCTTAATGGTGAACTAAAAACTATGAGTATGGAGTATTTCCAACCGAAAACACATGATTTTTTCTGATCTACATGACATGTTTAGTTGAGAGATGTACCAATTGTGTATTATTTATAAAATAATGGCTGGTAGTGTAGTAGGGCCTATAGCCTGTACACCGTAAGGCTTACCAACCCAGCCTGGACGGACGACAGCCTACACCTGAGGTGAGGTCCTCTTTTAAACCGAGTTCTTCTCATTCTCTTATTGGGTTCAGGGATCATCTCAGGTTTCAAACGCTTTCATCCAGCCAAGCCTTTTAGTTGAGTGGAAAAACACACATAGCGTAGGCCTCCTCTGGGACACGGCTTGTAGTCTGCTACATGTCACTGGGAGAATGAGGTTCCATGTTGGAAATGACTATAGGCCTAAAAAAATAATCAATCACCTACTAAAATACAGCTTTACCCCACTGCATTACAATGTAGGTATGAGGTCACGAGTTCCAGAACTCGGTCAGTCTTTGTAGATGACCCGAAACAACACCAATCAGAAACAGAGCTTTTCTTGTCTTTATAAATCATTAACTGGAGATGAGTTCATCAGGACGCATGACTTTCTCTTATTTTTCTAATATAAATGTGTGTGGACGTAGGAGTTGCCTCTCCTGCTGAACTCGAATCAGCCTTCACTGCGGAGGGAATATTGGAATGGATCACTGTGTCTCATTAGTTTGACTTTAATAAATCCTTATTCAGGTAGGATTTGCAGATTCTTAATTTGAGGCGAGACTTCTTCAACATCGTAAGAATTGTGCACCGGCCAGCAGGTCCTCCTCAGGGTCCAGTCGGGGACCGTAGACTCAGAACCTTGTCTCGCTGTGGGACAGGAGATCCATTCAGCCGCTGTGGGAAACCTTTCATTAAATCAAGCGCTGCACCCCAGGATGATTGTTCTGAACCAACCAGACAGCAAATTATGGTTTTTATTACAACTCTTTGTTTGATTTCTACAAACAGAAAAACTAAAAAATTAATAAAGCTAACAGATTTACAAAGAAACTGAATAGAAGCATTTTTACACAATGTTGTTGAACACACACGCAAGTCCCTGCGCTTAACGTTCAACTTACGACCCCCTAGCAAACAATCGATTTTCTTATGTGTTGCATCTTTTCATTTAATAAAGTTTAATTGCGTGTACAGTACGTTGTCCTATCATCTGATAGAAATACCCCTATGCGAACCAGTGCATACGACAGATCCTATAGAGTATAGGATACGAAATATATAGTCTATAGCAGGGCCGCTGCTGGCCGTTTGGGGGGGGGGGGAGGCCTCTTTTTATATATTATGCAAGAACATCTAATTTGCCGAAAGAAAAGAAAAAGACAACGGTGGGCCTCTTCATAACTAATTTACTCTTTTTTTAATTCAATAATTTAATCTTTATTTATTTATTTATTTATTTATTTTTTACAAACCTTAATTTGTTTGTAAAAAGAGAGGGAGGGGGAGGGAGAGGAGGGAGGAGGGAGAGGGAGAGGAGGGAGAGGGGGGGAAGGGAGAGGAGGGAGAGGGAGAGGGGAGGGAGAGGGAGAGGAGGGAGAGGGAGAGGGACAGGAGGGAGAGGAAGAGGGAGAGGAGGGAGAGGAAGGAGAGGGAGAGGAGGGTGAAGAGGGAGAGGAGGAAGAGGGAAGGGAGGAGGGGAGGAGAGGAGGGAGAGGAGAGGAGGAGAGAGGGGGGGAAGGGAGAGGAGGGAGAGGGAGAGGGGAGGGAGAGGAGGGAGAGGGAGAGGAGGGAGAGGGAGAGGGACAGGAGGGAGAGGAAGAGGGAGAGGAGGGAGAGGGAGAGGAAGGAGAGGGAGAGGAGGGTGAAGAGGGAGAGGAGGGAGAGGGAGAGGGAAGGGAGGAGAGGGAGAGGGAGAGGAGGGAGAGGCGAGAGGAGGGAGAGGAGAGGAGAGAGAGAGGAGGGAGAGGAGGAGAGGGAGAGGAGGGAGAGGGAGAGGGAGGGGAGTGGGGGAGGGGGAGGGGGAGGGAGAGGGGGAGGGAGAGGGAGAGGGGGGCGTGTTTGTGAAATGGCCAACGATTCAGAAGTCAATTCAATAATCAATTCATCTAAATATTAATAACCAATAAACGGGTTTTGGTTTGGATTTGCTACGGCATTATCGACCACCAGCCGTCGCTCAGCACTTAAGTGATCTGCCCCTGCAGCCTAGAACCTCTTGCAGACAGATTAGCTATGTTGTTTGACTGTATTGCTGCAGTTGAATATAGGTTTATTGAGAATACAAAACATATCCTGTAAGTGTGTTCTTGCAGTCTGGTATGCACATGGTATTTCCTTATCACATTGGTTCTCAATATGTCGGCATGTGTTATTAGGAGTAGTAGTAGGAGGAGCATTTGTTCTGCACGAAGCGGTGTTCCGGTGGATATTTGTGAATGAAACCAAATGCCTACACCCCCTGCAATGATTAGACCAATAGCCAAGAGTGAATTGTGTTATGCCACGCCCCCGACGATAGCTGGCAACAAATTGAAATTCGCCATTCGGCAGACTGTTGCATAATTTTGCACTTCACATACAAAATAAATGGGTTAATTGAAAGGAAGTTTATTGACATTGTAAATGTATTGCAAAAGCTTCAGCTCGTCTAACATGAAATCATAATATCGAATACAGACATTATACATTGGCCTACAATCTATCTAATCAATCTAGGGAATAATTGACCCAAAGATGACCGGAGTTTATTGTAATACAATGCGGGCCTATTTACTAATTTAGGCTACTGTGCTTTAAACTTTCAATAAAACGTCGCATCATATTTTAATCACCATAACGGTATCAGTTGGTATCACTAATATCTCATGGGATCACTGCTCCCTCTTGTGGTCAACACCAGAACAACAACATACAGGTTATTTGCCAAATATATTACACAGAAAGTGGGAGATGCTGTGAGTTGAAATGTTCACCTTATTTATGTGAAATCAAACTATGTATACACTAGCATTATGTAATTCCATCAGACAGTTAGAAAACCAAAACTTTATACACTCGCAATTTTACATTTGCAATGAACAAAAGTAACACAGTTTGGAATAATAAGAGGTAAATTATTGAATGAAGAGTCTCTTTCTCCCTCATTAGGCTATTCCTCTGGCCGTCCCCTCTTCCGAGCCCCGCTCTGAGCCCCTAAGCTTCCCCCTCTGTTTTGTTAACACCGCCATCAGAAAATAACATGGGAACCATTCCCACTCACTCCTTTAACTTTAACGTCTCATTACATAGCTCTCTGTTTCCCCGCTCTCCATTTATTCATTCCTCTTTTCCCTGGGAACTGGTTCTGTGTCCTTCCACCCTCGGACCAAAGTGGAGCAGGTGG